>JAOPUB010033532.1:0-10865 GCA_027564055.1 Neptis clinioides
CAAGAAGTCATATTTTCCACTAGTCGACACACCCCGGCTTCGCACGGGTGGTGTTACCACTAATATACAGGCGCTTACGACAGTAGATATATTTCATTATCATCAAATTACATTCTTCTCAGACATCATTATCCCGCGGGAACATTTCAGAAATAAAAAATTTGCCAATATGTTAATCCAAGTTAAAAGCTATGTGCCAAATTTCATTATAATCCATTAAGCCGTTGTCGCGTGATTGAGTAACAAACATACAAACTTCCACATTTTTAATATGAGTAATATAGTAAAAGTAATATGTAATAAAACTTATTTATATTAATATCAGTCAATAGAAACTCCATTTTGACTATTTCCGTTTCTTGAAAACCCAATCATCTTCATCGGAGCAGGACGTAATATAATAGAAAGAGACACAATGGTTGTGGTGGCTGTGGAGCAGAGTTATCTCGCGTGACGACAATTGGAGGCAAATCAAGCGGCCACGCGAAAATCGGAACCTCATTTCTTCTTAAACAGCATTTGATAGGGAGACCACGATATTGGAAACTAAGCTACATTTTTTAATACTATTGATATGACAACTCTGTCGCATTCACAAAACTCACAGGTCGAAAAAAATAATAATCCACCAGTCTTTGTCACTTGTATTTTCTCCAAAAATTATAATAACAATCTTAATCTAGGCAAATACCCTCTATTTATAGTCTTTACAAATTTTATAAAAATCAAATGATTTAAGTTATATTTTATCAAATATTTCCGTAGATCAAAATATTAAGATTATTATTCATTAATGTTATTATAATTATATAAAGATATTATTCTGTTCAAAGTTTCAATATAAAGTATAAATTAATTATACAACAATATTATAGTGCGGTGTTCGTGTTTTTGACATAGAGTAACCTATTGATACATATTGAGGCTGTTTTTAAAACAACCTTCATTGTATCCAATATAGACGAAAATAACTTTATAGCAGTGATAAATAAATATTTAATACTTTTTAAACTGAAGTATCAGAAATACTGTCCACAGACTTACGAAAAAATAACATGGTTTTTCCTGCTAAATGGACATATGTATGAAACACATTTAAAAAGCCAAACAAATATAAAATAATAAAATTTTATAAATATTTTTATTTGTAGGTATAATAATGTTAAGCATATTCAGAATTATTACAGCTGTTATGCACTTTTCAAAAACGTTTTCCTGTGTTTCTGTTCATTTATTAGCCATAATGTGTAGCGAGTTATTTTTGCCAAAAACTTTTTAGCGATTATCAAAAACCAGTTGTTGAGCGTTATAAGTACAAATTATCATTCATTACCTATTTTAACAAGATTTTGATCTTGATTTACAGTAAAAACTCAACATATTGTTCCTTATTATTCAGGCGCTTAAGACATAAAAATATTAATTTATATTTCCGCTCCTGCTATGAATTTTTCCAGGATAAAAAGTAGCATATATGTTAATCCAGATTATAAAGTATCTGTGTTATATTTATACATATTTCATTGAAATCCATTCAGCCGTTTTAGCAGAATAGAGCAACAAATATCCAAACCTGTAGGTTTATAATGATAAGATGTGTCAATCAAATAATAACATAACTAAACTTTTTAATGTCTAAGTTCATGTGAATTATAACATTTTATTTTGACCCCCAACATAAGTTACATTCAACAGTATTTTTTTAAATACAAACTTCTCTGTCTAGTATTTAAAATTTCCCTCCGCTTTAATGATATCGCGGGCGCCCCTAATTTACTGAAGACTCGAAAACACAACATAACCTGTGAATTCGGTGTTTTATTATTTTTATCACCAGACTGATTACAATAAATAATAATAAAAAGCTAGATATCGGGCTCAGCCAGTAACCAAACTAATTGGTTTTTTCATAGTTTTATAATTTTCATTTAGCTGCAATTTACTCACAAATGGTGTTTACAATTAAATTATTTTCAGAAACAAAACTATTGCCACATGAAGAATTCTCATTTGTAACACTTCTAATTGTATATATTTTTTTAGTAAAAAAACAAACAATGCAACGAAATTAAGATTCAGATCCAATACTAAAGAACCATATGAAGAAAGAACATTAATAAGAAGCAGAAAACAGAACATGCGGAACTTACACTCGTCAAGAAAAAGTTTTCTTTTCTTTTATAATGTCTCAACTCCATACATAGCATGGTTAAACAAAACAATTTCCGTGACTCCGGATCTGAACATATTCTTCAGAATATAATATAATCCGCACACAATAGTCGCATTGGGATGCAGACCGCGTGAACGCACACGTATAGCTTTTTCTAATACGCATTTTTAAGGAAGATGCGTTTATAGATACGGATTAAATAATAACTTCATATGCCTATATATATTTATTTTTTTTATATTTAACAAAGTAATAAAATAATATAGTCTAAATGCTTATAGATTGTTATATGGGTTAGGTTAGTCAACGGGATTGACCTTGAATGCGCAGAAGGGTTCTGTACAACAAATATATGCCTTAAAGTCAATTAATCAGATATCTAATGCTATGACTATGATATCTGATCTTCTTCTTTTTCGGTAAGGTCTTGGCAGATCGGTCGTGGTCATATGTTGCTCTCTTGGCTAGTCGCCTCCACTCTTCCCTAACGGAAGCCTTCCTCGCACACTGGTGTAATAGGACGTCAAAAGCCGTCTTTATTTGATTAATCCATCTCATCGGTTAGGCACTAATAAACGTTCAATGTACAGACTGTCGAGCCTCCACACATGACCGAAATACGTGATATCTGATACAACCATAATATTCTGGTCACATATTTTTAAGTAAAACTTTGACAATTGAGTTTAAGTGAAACTTTGACAATTGAGTCGCTTTATTAATGTAACTAATAAGTCAGAGGAATTCTATACTAGGTTCAGCACAACATTTAGTATCAGACAGGCGCCATAAAATATTTTGTAGATTTTCAAGGCATATATCCCAATGAAAATATTTGATAAAGAGGAAAGGATTTGATAAGGGTAACAAAAAAAGTCTATGGCATATTAATGTTATTTATATATATAAATATTAGTTAAAATATATTTGCAATTGCATTTGTTGTGTCATATATTCTGGCGATAATTAATTACTGTCTGCAAGAAAAGCTTCGTAGGTCTCTTTATAGATATTTTCAGGGTCAAATTTCTTCTTTAAGTCTTCCCAGGAATCCTTTTCGTGTTCTCGAATATGTTTTACCACAATCCGGGCTTTTATTTTTTGTGTTTCCGTGCATTTTGCACAACCGTTTTGCATTGCATCTCGAATGTGCACTGAAAGACGATAATTAATGTAGATAATTAATGTATTACTTATAGTAATATTTTTATTTATTAGTTATTTAATCTTTAAATCTGCAAATTTTAATATATTTAATTAAATTAAAATAGTTGAATTCAATCTGTTAAATTTATCTCGCTGCATGTCTACTAACATATATTATTTCGCTTCACTTTGTTAACGGTGATTATAGTGGTTTTATTTACTTGGTATTTTATTATATAGTATAAGCATATATTTAAAATATCCTGCTCTAAGCCAAATTCTATTTATGGGTAAAATCATTAAAATAAGTTAAGTAATTTCAAAGGTGTTCTTGACTTACACAAACACGTAAATAAACCAAAGTAAAAGTTATTTTAGTCTCAGTTGTTTACATGCTCCCTCGTTCACTCGTTGATGATTTCACTCAGCCCCCTACTTATCAACTTATTCAAATATATCACCAAACAATCCCCTATTGATTATTCACTCGCTCACTCACACAATCAACAACAAACTTACTCTCTCAATTACACAAACACTCATTCGCTCTTCCACCATCGCATTAATTTCTTATAAAATTTCACTCTCGTGTACTTATATGCGTTCAAAATTAAATTAAATTAATTTTAGCTATTGCTATATGACTAAAAACCAGCTGCTCCCACAGGAATTATATACTATATTAGGAATCCCTACTTAGGGATAAGTAGTGTCTTAGGTGATTATTTAGATCATAAACTATAAGTGTATAAAATTTAGATCTGATCTACTAAGGGATGTGATTCATGATCCCACAGCAATTATACCTTTTTCCGGGATAAGTAATTCCTCATGTGTTAATTAAGATTACAAACTATATATGTATAAAACTTTGTTCCGATCAGTTAAGGTATGTAAATAGTACTCTTATATCCCACAGGAACTATATATTTTTCCGGAATAAAAGTATGCTATTTTCCAAATTTTCTTTCTGCTTCTGTCTGCCTATAAGATGGTTGTATGCCAAATTTTATACAAATTGGTCCAGCGTAACCCGCGTACAAAGTTTCGTCAAGTTACATTTTTATTACTATGTGTAGATGAAATAAAATGTTGTAGGTACTTTACAGTTGTGGTACTTACAATTGTTTAACATGGTAAAAAATTTTTGGTCACAATTTTTTTACTTGGTATTAAAGCAATAATCAGAGAAAATAGTTTTCCATTATTATAATAATAATCTTTATCCTTACTGTTTGTTAACAAACTGTTTATGAACATTAACATAAAATTTTTCACTGATTTCAAGGGCAAAAAGAATTGGCTCACGAAGGCTATCTGGTTCACAATTTCTCAGTATATATGGAGGTTATCATTGAATATACATGTTAGTATCAGGGCTTTTCCTCCATAACTATTGTAAAAATATATTCTTTTATTACTTACGTTTGATTTCTTTCCCTTCAGGTGTGCATCGGCCTTTGTCCAAGATACATTTCATATACGACGAGAACAGCCTCTTGTTGGACAAAACCTCGTCTACGTTTAAATCATCGTATCTGTCGGTATATTGTTCTGCATATGACAAACCGAGGAGAGCAAAGCCTAAGAAAAATGTTATAAGTTTCATTATGAATCCCGCTTTTAAAACGCACTACGATTAATGAATAACAATAATTGATTGGAATTTTATTGCTTATGTAGGCTTTATATAGGTAATACCATCAACTTACGTAATATTGGAATCATTTTATTGTTGTTTGTTTATAGTAATTACAGTTCAAGTGCAGTGAAAACGTATTAACCGACTTTAGAGAGAGTTAATAATAAATATAGTTAGTCCTTCAAAATTTAGCGGCTAAACACAATAATACTTAGTATTTTTAAAAAGTAAATATTTGCGTTTAGATAGCCAAAGTCCTTAAAAAAATACATAAATTAGTCACATTACATTCGTGAAATTTGAGGATATTTTAACATTTTTTTTTTACTTAACCTATATGATCCCACAGCTGGGCAAAGGTCTCCCTCAATTCTCTCCAACGATCCACTGCGAAATGATACACTGCGTTTGCAAACTGGGATTGCTGATATAGGAAAAAAAATGCAAAATTTAAGTGGGATTGGGCAGGTCATGTTTTTCGTAGGCAAAACTGGTGGGCCAAAATAACTACATTTTGGACCCCAAATGCCGTCAAAGAAGACTGAAAGAGCGGTGGAGAGCTGACCTCGACATTCAAACATTATAAAAGTTTTTAATGTTAAATCATAAACAAGGGCCACGCTCCTTATAGATATAGGTAGCAATTGCTACGGGTCTCGCTCACACATATCCTAAATCTGCACTATTTCTTCGTAGATTGAATAAACATTGTTCAGTGACTTTTAGATTTTTGGGCCCCGTGCTTGGTAGTTGGTTTATCTTACACTGCATCGTGTGCAAGTTATCAATTAAAGAGGTAGACATAGAGGTAAACATGCAAATAATTACTGGATTTTTGCATTGTGACGAACGTCAGTTATCTTCTGTTAAAAATATAATTATTAAACGCATATTAGATACCTACATATTTTGATATCAAGTACAGAACCTTTAAAATACTTACCGTTTTGTCTTTTAATAAGTGATCTCTGAAACAACGTTAGCGCGTGAGAACGTAATTAATGCAATAGCCATTGTTCGACTGATCATGTAGAAGTATTATTATGTCATGGAGTAAATTAGTTACATGAATCATAGTCAACATTTGTAGGAGATGCTGCTTGAAAACGCGAGTTTTCGAAACACTCGTTAGAATTGCTTTAGAATAGTATTTTATTTTTTTACGGTTCAGTGCGGGTTGGCAGCCTTCACATACCCTTGAGAACTTTAGGGAACTCGCAAATGTGCAGGTTTCCTTACGATGTTTTTTTTCACCGTTATAACAAGTGAGGTTTAATTTATTAATACACATATAACTCTAAAAACTCAAAGGTGAACCATCATTGCTCACTGGGTCCTGACTGCGGATGGGCCATTTAAACAATAAATATATATATTCATAAATATTAATATGTCACACGACATCTTAAAACTATAGTAAAAAGCACAAAATGAAACCTAATCTAAGCTAACTGCTATTCTTAAATTAAAAAAACTATTATAATATTTGGACAACAAAGCAAGTACCATAAAATCTGACTATGCTAGTTTTTACATTTTTACAAAGAAAACTATTAGAACAGTATTGTAGATATTATATTGATTTAATCATGTTAAGAAGAGTAACTTTCTCATAAAATAAAGATAATAAATTGAATAGTCAAATAAATTAACGAAGTTATATTTATTAAATAAAGCAAAAGCAGATTAGAGTTATTTTATGTTTTATAGATAAACTAGCAGACCCGACCGCGCTTCGCTTTCAATATTTAAAGTTAAATTAATCTATATACCTACATTGTCAATTTGCCGAACTAATTGAACTACCAATTTATTAATTTAAAAAACAGTGGCATGTGGCAATACTTCACCGCCTCTGTTCGTCAGATATTTTGTAGTAGTTGTTTCTCACAAACTTTTAAAAATAGGAACAAAATGGTGATGACATTTTGATTTCAAAGTATGGCAACACTGCACCACCTAGATAACTCGGGAATAGTGTATTTTCCTATCGGAGAAAGAATTTTTAAGATTGGTGCAATAGAAACAAAAAGGCGATGATATTTTGATTTTCAAGTATGGGAACACTGCACCACCTATATCACGCGGGAATAGTGTAGCTTCCTATCAATGGAAGAATTTTTAAAATTGGTGCAGTAGGAAAAAAAATTAAGATGACTTATTGATTTCAAAGCATGACAACACTGCACCACCTATATCACTCTGACACAGTGTAGCTTTCTGTTGGCGAAAGAATTATCAAAGTCGGTCTAGTACTCTCAGAAATAATGTACAAATTACAAAATTGCCACTGCATTACTGTTAACTGGCCATATCTTTTTAATTATCATAAATATGACAACACCACATAGCCAATTTTACCCGGATAGGATATAGCTTTCGATCGGCGAAAGAATTATTAAAACCGGTATCACTGTCAGAGGTAATCCACAATTTACAAATGACACTTAAATGGCCATACCATTTTAATTATTTTAAGTATGGCAACACCACGTAGCCTATGTTACCCGGAAAGGTCGTAGCTTTCGATCGGCGAAAGAAATATCAAAATCGTTCCAGTAGTTTCAGAGCCTATTCCAAACAAACAAATATACAAAAATACAAACAATCAAATTTTACCTCTTTATATAATTGTGTTGATATAGATTTCAAGATTATTGACGAAAATTGACACCTGACTTTTGTTGGCAAATCTGAAAACCATGATTTATTTTGATATTGAACTTGGCTAGCAATTAATATAATATCTTTGAAGATCTATAGGTATATAAAAATATGCTAGGACTTAAACAATAATGTTGGCTAAACTTATGTAAATCAAATCATAATATAAGCTAGGTACTCTGGCAGAAGATATTTTTAAATGACAGTTACTAATTGTATAATTCGATTTGAGTGAAATCTTGTTTTAAGGTAAAACTATTTATATGTTAAAGGAAATAAAAAAAAACATGTTAGAAGTTATTGCAAGTAAAAAATTTATTCAAAACATATAAGAATCATTCACAGTGAATCCGTTCGTGCATGACAATTTACTTTTAGGGGAGGACGATGCCTTCAGCTTTCGCACGTTCTTCGTACTTGCTCTTAAAAATACCCTTAGGATCGTATTTGTCGGTCAGTTGTTTCCAGTACGCAGGTTTATTTTTGATCAAAAATTTGCTTGAAGTAACTACCCCACCTTCTAAAAAAAATTACTTAAATTAAAAAAGATGACGAAAAAAAATATTTCTATCTAGATCTAAACTTCCTTATCTAAATTCTCCTGAATCCATGTTATTTAAAAGAAAGCTTTTCAATTTTATTCAGTGACCTCAAACGTCTATTGAAGATGGATACTTCTTTAGAATATCGTACCCCCTCAATATTTTTGGAACATTTTTTTTTCGATACTATCCACTATCCTAAGTGTATTTCTGAAAATCTCTTTTTCATAGTGGGTAAATTCAAATTTTATTTTTTTTAGGTAGTATAAGTAAGGCTTAATGCAAAACTGAAATTATTTTTTGCAAAAAAATTTATACTTACGTAGTTTAAAATATTCTTGACCTTAATTTTTTTATGACTTGGAATAAATAAAAAATCTATTTATTTATAGAGCTTAAAAGAAATATAAAACCTAAATATATATAAAAAGAAAAAAAAATAATTATCGTCTGTTTTTTCAATATATAGTTGAGTTTCAAGACACATTCATTCACCTCATGGAAGCGAGGGCTAATCTTCTATAAATAAAAAAAATATCTAAATCTATTCCAACCTTACCGCACATTGACAGCAAAAAAAACAACGGAAAAAATTTAAAAAAAAATCCAACACAAAATGCACAGACCACGACACTTCACAGAGAATTAAAATAACTTTTTTATCATTACCGTCGACACGACCGCTCTATTCTGGTTCTGGGTTCAGACTGACTTTCATTCCCGCTTTCTGTGTGAGCATCTTGTGTAGTGATGTGCTGTCGATGTTATCGATAAGATAGAGTTATCGTAACGTAATGTTGATTATATAATTAAATTGTTTGTTTTGTTTATTTGAATTACTTCAAGTGTTTGGTTAAATTGTGCAATTTCTTTGGTAAATAAATAAAAATAATATAACACTTAAGCGTTGTAATCTTATCTATTTTTAGTGAAGGACATCCCTGGTCCCTCCCATGTTATAAAGAAGGATTCACGTGAGATTACGCTACGATTCCCTATAGTTATCCTCCTAAAACTTTTCGTGGGTAGTCTTTATATTTTTCTACTTAAATAATTCTACTAATAATATAAATGCGAAAGTTTGTGAGGGTCAATGAATGTTTGTTACTCCTTCACGCGAAAACTACTGAACGGATTTTGATGAAATTTTACAGTAATAAAGCTTATACATCAGAATAATACATAGGCTAAGAAATGGCTAAGGCGAAGCCGCCGGCAGAAGCCTGTTGGTAATGAAAGTCCTTCACACTTAAAGTTTGAAGTAATCCCAACTGATATTATAAATGATGAAAGATAATGTGATTTTGATGTAATTTAAAACAGACTACACCTAGGAGTTTTTGTGTTCATTATCGGTAGTTCCTACAAATTTATATTAAAAGTAGTCGATCCGCCCCTTCTTCGCACGGGTGCAGTTTACTACGTACAATACTTAAATTTATGAAAAAAAGATTTAATTTACAATTATTTGTACTATCATTATCCTGCGGGAATTCAGAATTTGTCCGGGATGAAAAGTAGCCTATATTTTCATTTGAAGCCGTTGTCGCGTGATTGAGTAACAAACATCCAAATATCCGAACATTCAAGCATACAAACTTTCACATTTATACTATTACTTAGATAAGCAAGATACCTCATTTACAACAGAAATTAATAATCAATCTCAATCCAAAATTAAAATTAAAATTTGTAAATGAAAAAATATTGAATAACAAATCTAAAATAGATTTCAAATTTGAATTTTTGTCTCTCAGGAACTACTGGTTCGAATTGAAAAATACTTTTTGTGTTGAATGTTCCATTTATTTTCAAATACAACATCACACTGCGACCCATAGGAGCATCAGGAGCGGGGCGGGAAGACTAGTATTATATATTTTAGAGTATAAACTAGAATAAAAAAGAAAAAGAGCTACAGGCGTGATACGGACAGGATATAACTAACGTAACGATTTCTAACTATTCTGACAGGAACCCAGCAGTGTCTTGGACTTGTGACCAAGCGTGTAGGTTTAAAAGGCCTTTTAGAACACTCACATGTTCAGGTTCTCTGTCTAATCTAACGTTAGATTTATGTAACCACGTGGTATCTACATTGTAAGTGCTTCATTATGATTTATCCTCCGGAATATATATAAAGAAAACACTTATTCTTTGTATGGATAGCAATAAAATGTAGTCGTAACATTCTCTCTAAAATAACCATCTCAGATGAAAAAGCTCCATTCTAACAATTTACATGACAAATTGTGTATTTCAGACGAGCTCTTACCTTCATACTCTACTATAAAGGTTAACACTCATTTGCGCTATAAAATCCTCAGCTTTATGAACGTTTTATTCTATTTTAATCTTATACTTTTGAATTATATGAGTTAACTAAGAGCATTGAAATGTTATGGTTAATTTGATATAAATATATACTAACTAACCCGCGCTTCGCTTCGGGTGTTTAAAATAAAATTATAATCTTTATACATACTTCCGGATAAGTGTAGCTCAACCTAACGAACGAACCAAACAAACAAACCGAACCGAAGGAACCGAACCGAACCAAACCAAACAAACTAACAGGAGCCCGAACCCGAACCCGGGAATAGTGTAACTTTCTATCAGAAAAAGAATTTTTGAAATTGGTGCAGTAGGAACAAAATGGCGATGACTTATTGTTTTCAAAGTATGGCAACACTGAACC
>JAOPUB010033541.1:0-10863 GCA_027564055.1 Neptis clinioides
CAAGTCCCAGTTACTGCTTAGCTTCCAATGTAAATGTTACTATATCCGTAGAATGTTACTCAGAAGAGAAACGATAATCTGTATCATTGAACGCGCATCACGGTGAAACAGCTGGACCGATTTACATGAAATTTAGCATATAAGCCTCTTATAGGCTGACTTATCCCGGAAAAAAGTACAGTTCCCGTGGGATAGAAAGATTTTATTCACATACCTTAATAGATCAAAACGAAATTTTGTTCGCACATAGATTGTAATCTGAATCATCACACCAAATACTTTTTATCCCAGAAAAAAGTACAGTTCCTGTGGGATCCAAGGTTTATAATCACATACCTTAAAAGATGGAAAAGAATTTTTATATGCATATTATTTTTAATCTTAATTATCACATGACATATTAAAAACCCCAGAAAAAGGCACAATTCCGGTGGGATACAAGGGTTAATTTGTTTGTTAGATAGAGCTACACTCATCTTTTTTACTTTAAACACCGGAAATTAAGTGCAGGCGGGTCGACTAGTAAGTAATAATACATGCTGTATTCTATGTATAAACGTTCCTCTTGAATCACTATCTATTAAACAAAACCCATCAGAATTCATTGCATAGTTTTAAAGATTTAAGCATACTTAGGGATATAGGGACACAGAAAGTGATTTGTTATATACTATGTAGTGACAATCTGTAATATTTTATTATCCAATTATTATATGTGTTTTTTATTTGTTACAGATAATTTACTTACAAACTCTATGTTAGACTATCTTTACATGAAAAATAGGTCGAGTTTGTACAACTGGGACGCCTAAAAGCAATAAACCTAAAATTTTGAATTGAATTTCTATAGACTACCATGTTGCTAGTTTGATATAATGATAGTTTCTTTCCAGCTTGGTGCAAATTTAAATATTTTCAAACATTAATAAATTTTGAACCGCATATGCACGGGTGTTGGAAGACCAGGCAGTTAAAGCAAGCTAAAGGATGTGTGGAACAGGCTTTTCCAGGCAAGTTACGGAGGGTCGATGGAGTCGTTAATTCCCTACGCACTATATTATATCGACGCCCCCACTGAATAAAACCGTAATCGGAAAATACAAATTTTACAGGAAAAATATAAAACAAACTTCTTTACATTTTACGTCTCAGAAACGAAACATATATTGTGTTATACATCAAATGAAAGCTAATTTTTTATCTAGCTAAGTAATACATAAATAAATAAAATGTATCTATTTTAATTAATTTTTTTTTAACAAATTAATATAACATATTTCTGATTTTACTTAACACATTACATTCTTGCCATTATATTTGTGGTAACTTTTATCTAACAACATTATTGCTCTTAATGTATGCCCCTGGAAGGATACCATTTTCTTTCTGTAATATTTGTTTAATATAATATTTTCTTTAAGGTTTTAAACAGGCAATAAGTTAAAGGAATAAAAAAACTGTATCGAGTAGGCTGCACAAAATAAACAGCAAATTCTATTACTAGAATTGATTTTAGTTAATACCTCACACAAATAAAACGTTATTAGGTTGATGCCGCATTTAAAACCCAAGCGCTTTTTGGTAACAAGTTATTACCTTTGTTAGAGTAAGCTTCACTTTTTTTTGTTTCCATCGTATAAAAATATTTTTTAATAGTTATTAAATGAACAGTATAAAAAATTGGAAAAATTATGGGAGATGTAATTGCATATGTAGAATGTAAAATTCAATTAAAAAATTCCAGTAAAAATATAATAATAAAGTGACTTTATGGTCTTATTCGGTGAGGGTGTCTATAAAGTATTATTACATTGTCTCAACAAATGTTTTGCCAAGAATAAAATAATGGTTTTATTACACAGCTTTTATTACAAATATAAAAGTAAAATTTTATCCTGAAACAGTTATCAACTGCATGAGTAATATTTATAAATAGTACTTTTACTAATATGATAACAAAACACATTTTTAGTACGTAGAATAATTTTTTGAAAAATACAAAAACAAATGCAGAAGTTTTCATTAGTAAATCATTGATGGTCTGGAAAAACTTCTATCCATATTTATGTAAGTAACATGGCCCATTCAATACTTAAAGGTTTCCAAAATAAATATGTAAGTGTGTAAAATTATTACACAACTATTGTTTATTGTAGAACTATGAGAGATCTTGTTAATACAATTATTCATTTTTTCCTAAAACCACTACTTATACTTCATTTTGTAAGGCCAATTTTCACTCAGTATGCTTAGTTTTACCAAAAACATTTATAAAGTAATGGTCAGCAACAACAACAATAAAAATAGAACATACCAAAAAATCAGAGGGACATTAATAAAATTTGACTGCATATAGTTTTAATAAACTTGAAACTACTTCATAAATAAATTATCAAATAAAATTTTTACTATCATATACTTATAATTAAATTAAGGAAATAAAGAGGAATTAAAACTCTTCTGTTTTATGCACACAGCTAGTTTTTTAAAGGAATTTTAATTGCTTTCTTACGGTAATAAATTGTTTGTTTTATATCTTTATTAAATTTGAAAAATTTACTTACATTCTAACAGTTCCACTTGAGAATAGTGAAAACCTTTCTTAATTTTATCAACACTATTATATTATGTTAATTTTATGATAATAAAATAGGATTTCTGACTCAATTAACACAGTACACAATAGTATATATTATTATAACGAATGGAACAAAGAACTCGCAGAGTAAAAGTTAATAACTGTCAAATGCAAAGATGTCAAATGAAACAAATGATCGATTTCTGCTTGATTATTCCATGGAGGTATTAAATACCTGGAGTGGAAACATTCTTGTACAGAAATTGTACTTTTACAAATAACTTTTTCTCTTTTTCAAACCAATATGCTTACCGATATAAAGAGTAAGATAGCTTATGTTCTGTTTGGTGCTTAATTTCACATCTAATTAAATCTAATATAACTGTCAGACTAAAGGGCTGGATGCTGTAGTCCGCCATTTTATGTGAGATGATTTCTCATATTATGGCCACCACCTAGTTGTCGAAGAATAAAAATATCTTTGTAACAAACGTCCAATCATTGTTTTCTTGTCCAATTTTTTTTTGTAAGCCTATATGATGCTCTACCTCCTATTCCTGTATGTTTCTATCAATCAGTGTTTTGTCCGCGTCATTTATACATAACATGTTAAGTTTTTAGAAACAATAGTATCTATTTCTACTTGTAATTTAATTTTTTATTTAGTATGTTCTAAAATAATTTAATGCATGACGAGCACATACTTTTTATTAAAATGAAGAGCGCGCCTTCTTGGCGAGATAGTCTTCATGGATTGCGCTATTTACACATATTGAATTTAGGGTTGCCACCTGAAAATGTTATTAAATGTTTTAAATCTGGGTTTTTACAAAAAAGGTCATTTTTAAAATTTAAATAATAACTTAAATTGTATGAATGCATGAGTGTGATTGAAAAAGCATTCTAAAGGTTAAACCTAATTATACATAAATATTAACTGAATATATAATAAAAATTTAGTTAATCATTTTAATTATTTGATATATCACAGATATTTTTTTTAAATTGCAAAGATTGTTTGCATGTAACATGTTAGAAGAGAAAAGTTTGAGTATTATTATTAACCTGAAAATCATATTTGATATTTTTTACAGCTGAAATCTTTAGGCAACGTAGGTATATTACATAACTATTTCTTTAATAAAATACCATTTGTTTGGATACATACGATTTTTTTTAGTCAGGAGAGATGGAGATGCACCGACTTCATGAGTCTTAGCTCCTTTCTCTTATTAACCAAAATTCTACCACATGTGACCCAAATTAATTAAATAGGCAGATGTACAGTAAAAATAATTTATCTTTTATTAAATATTCTTTACAGTTTTAGTACGGATATATGTATCTGGAATAAGCTGTAGTACAAATTATGTTAAATAGATAATTTTCTACATTTTATACAATAAAAAATGATGAATGAACGAATTGTGCTATGGTATCTGCACTTGTAAATGATCCGATGCACTTTCCGATGAGTCTCCGGCGCCATTCTGAAGCATCTCAATCTCGGAACGATTTTTAGCAGCATTTTGAGATTTACTCCGCAGTTCAAATACTTGGGTTATTGCATCACGGAAACACAGGAAGTTATAGTCAATTACTCCTGAAATTATAATAGTTATTAAGAATTATAAAGTATATGTAAACACACACATGTCATGGTTGTTAGATTAGTTTTTTCTATTTCTTACTAATCGACCTTCCCCGGCTTTGCCTGACTGCGATTTAATAGTACTTAGATTTATCAATAAGCATTCAATTCGCAATATATTGTTCCTAAATTAAAATATTTGGGCGCTTCCGGCGAGGCGCCCAAATGTATTATATAATACAGAAATTCCATTGGTTCAAAACAAATGCATCTCACTCTGCACATCCTTACACGTGTATGTCGAAAATACTGCCTTAAAATTTATGAATAATTTCTTCAGTATTATATTTTGATATAATCAGTAATACCTTGTTTTTGAAAGTTTTCTTCACGCAGTATACAGACAAGAGCAAGGAATTTGTTTACTTCTCTTAGATACAACACTGTGCCATTGTTCAGTTTTATGAGACTAGAACTCTGGCTATTAAATGTATTCAAGTCAGTTTCATCAACCATCCTAAAAAAACATGATTATTAAATATGAATAATCAATAACATTTACTATGATTTAAATTTATATCTTACCCATATATACATGATATATCAATAACAACATCAATCATATCACAGCATAATTCATAACTTTGCATGTCTACAGGAGAACTGTCCGTTGCTATATAGATCTTAGAAACTACATCGAAAAGGAATGCTTTTTCAATCCCAGAATTCTGAAAACAAAGTATTGTTAATTAACATAACAGTTAACAGGATAAGGTAATCAGCTTATTCAATAACCAATCGGTGAGTAATTTTAAGTAATTCTTCTGAGAGGTTATTTGCATCAATAATAAACTCTATACATAGGCATAATAAAATTAGTTGACTTGTCCCGACCTTGATCGGGTGCAATTTACCTCGCGTATTTAGGTTTAATTTCAGATTTTAATACTGTATCACTTATCGCTATATTTTACATTTTAATATTCAACATCAATATAATTTATATATGACTAATTCACAAAGACATGACAATATCACAGTAGTACTTTGTCACCACGTCGCTAGATGTCGTAATCTCACACTCATTTGTTTAATTTGTATTCTTAAGTATTTCTCGCAATATAATATCACCATCCTTCATATAGCATTGTTTTATGTCTGTATCAAATTTCACAAAAATTGATTCCATGATTTAAGCGTGATTGTGTAACAGAAAGACAGCAGCCATCTATACGGCAATAGATTAAATCGCACTTTCTATTTTTTAGTTTGTATTCTTACGTAGTTCCTACATTCCTTTAGGGTCACTTTTGAAATTATTAAGTTTGTAAGGAAATTTGGATTGTAGAACTTCTATATTTGTACACACATCACACAGTTGAATGATTTCAATAAAATGTAGCACACAGACTGTTGGATACTTTAGAAGACTGCTTAACACTTATATTTAATCCCAAAAATTTAACCATTCCTATATAAAGAAGAATAAGACTGTACAAAAAAGTTAACATTGAAACTTTTGGTTGTAATTTAACATAGTACTACTAAAGATTAAATTATATGTGCCACAAAAATTGTAACAAAACTAAACATACTAATTGACAAGGGTATTTGTGTATTAAAATGTAATTGAAATAAACTATTTCAAGTCTACTTACTGATATGAGTATATTCAAAAGATTTTCTAAAGTAGGTAATTGTGGTATTAATTTTTGTACAACTTTACTGAAAGCTTCAAAAATAGAATGATCATAAATGGATGTTAAGTGAAAAGAGAGATGCACATGATCTAAACCATCTTCTGCCAAGTCTTCAGTGGCTCTGTGGTGGATATCTCTCTGTGATTCCATTTTATAATCATCATTAAGGCCATCAACCTAAAATTACAGATATACAGTATAATAATATAATTATAGATTATATTAGCCAGAACCTGACACATTACCATATTCCAGATTCTATTGTGAACTTAAACTATTCAAGAACCTCAACAATGCATAGAAATTTTAAACCAAATTCTTCTAGAGCATTGAGGTGTTCACTGACATATTCATAACTAGAAGAATTTGAAGAAATTAATACAAAGATTATTTTATTTATTTCGTGTACTAGCAAGGCAGGTTTGTAACATTTATATTGTATATTTAAGCAGACTAAGATGTTCTTCGCTATTATTAAACAAACTTTCCTGGTAAGCACTTCATAAACAACATAATAAGAAATGATGGATCACTACTTACTTTGTGAATAAATACTTCAAATTTAATGTGACTATTGACTCTATAGGCTTTAGTCACTGTTAGACGCAATTTCTCAAGAGCATCCTGATAATCGTCCTGCAAATTTCATATTTATTATTAAATCCAATAAAACAAATAAAAATTAAATTATAATTTATAAATATTACCTGTGCATCAATAACAAAAACTAAAGCACCGCATCCACCAAAAATAGTATCAGAATCAAATGTTGGATCAAAGAAATCTATTTGTCCAGGAAAGTCCCATATTTGAAATTGTACAAAACTACTGTTGTTTATATCATCCTTCACTATTTTATTTGTGGATTCCAAAAACAGTGTTTCATTAGGAGACATTTTGTGAAACACAACTTTTTGAATTGATGACTTCCCAGACCTAAAAGTATTTGATAAATGTTTAATAATCATGAGACTAGTTCATTAATTATTAAATAAATATTTCACCTTCGGAGGCCCATAAGAAGTATTCGAGGCTTATGATCTTCCTGTAGCGATGCATTATCACTTTCTCCGTTTTGTTCGAATGGACCATAACTGAAATCTTTAGGAAACGAGCCCACGTACTCGTCTTGATAACTCTGTATTAATAAGTGATAACTTTATGATTCATTACAATAAACTAGTAACCAAGCGATGATATATTACTTACCATATTCACGTATATTATTATTACATGTGTTAAATGAAACGGCTTGTCATATCATGTGTTACATTTCGTCATGGACAGTAAAACAACAACTAAAAACACAAAATGATACTAAAATTGCGTTTCAAAATAAGTTTAAAACGAAACATTCTCTCGTAAGCCAAGTTGACAGTTAAAAAGGCCACAAAGATAATAAAGGCCAGCAGCTGATGAAGATGGTTCGACGTGACAGCTGACACCCTATAAACTAATCGTAGCCACACGCGTAACGATTAACATGCGTATGTTTAGTCTTACTTAAAGTTTGCTAAAAAATTATTTCCAAGTAATCACAGATTGACTAAAATTTTTTATAAATGAGAAAAATTGGGTAAATATTCGATAAAAATCGTTTATTGCTCGATAAGTATTTTGTTACACATGTGGCTTACTGCAACACTTCTGAAATATAACTTTACGTTTGAGAAAAAATAGTGGGAGAACATTGCGCATTTTGAGTTTATTGTCCGACTACATTGGCTATTACATCCGTGACCACTCGCGAAAAATCAATCGCGTGTGACGAAATTTTGTGGCCCCCCGCGTTCATCTAAAAAGGCCTTATATATGACTTATGCACAATCAAGATCATACTCATATTTAGGAGGCGCGAGCCAACAGTCCAAACAGTAGTCTCATTATTATTTACTACTTCGACTACTAAATTATTTTAGTTCATTTTTTTTACTCTTTAGTGCATTTTCTAGAGTAGGCAGTCGGTTCAATTTTATGTTATAATACTGTTGTAATATAAAAGCATTGAAGACAAAAAATGCATAATATATTGCTACAAAAAAGCACAAGCTTTATAACATCTAGTCTCCCCGAAGAATTTTCCATGTATAATACTTAGATTTATCAAAAAAAATTTGATTTTCAACATATTTTTGTAAGTAAAAATATCTAGGTCTTTTCTACAGTTAGAATATTTTATCATTATCCTACAGTATCCATAAATATTTACAGGATAATAAGTATCCTACAATTATGTTAATCCAGGTTATAAAGTAACCGTGTACCCGTGTGTGTTCGTTTCACAAACAACCAAACTTTTACATTTATAATATTAGTAAGATTTAGGCTATTTTGCTAGTACTTCTTTTTAATCCTGACACCTACTTTTAATATTATAATCCTATTATCCTACTAATATTATAAATGCGAATGTTTATTGTTTCACGCAAAAACTACTAAACGGATTTTGAAGAAACTTTATAGTAATATACATCAGAATAACACATAGGCTACAATTTATTAAGAATTTGTTTTTTGTAGTCATAATATGACGTTAAGTAAGAAACCACGCAATTCCCTCGCGGGCGGTAACTAGATTTGTTTTGTCTTTGTGTGGAATAAATAAATAACATGTAAACTTATTAAACCAAAGGCACAAAATTAATGTTTTAATTTAAAATATTAGCTTATATTGAAACAGAAGAATATTCATTTTGATAAATCTATACTATTAATAAGTATTTGTTAACAAATTTAATGGAAATCTCTTCACTTATTTTTGCGTTATTAAATAACAAATCCAAATATCCTAGGATACAATACAAAGATATTCTTTTCGACTGTCTATCCAATATCCGCTTGAATAATAAAAATATAACAGTAGTTGGACATCTAATAAAGAATATCAATTTTACGTTGTCATGAACATTTATAATATGAGATTGAATCAACTCAACAAAATGTCTTTATCATATATCAATGAATGGCTTTCTAGGTTATTTTATATTTGACTTAAATATTATATTGAATTCTCTCAAAATATTTGATTTAGTTACTGATGTCTAGACGAGTTAAAAATATATTTCATTATGACTTAATTATATTTGTTTTGTGTGTATGCAAAAACGGCTGAACAGATTTCAACGAAATTTGGCATATTTAATCCCGGAAAACAAGTTCAACAACAAAAAGTTTCAGCGGGATAATAAAAAAAAACATTTTCTAAATATTCTTAGCTAGCAAATATGTAATGATAAATAATTAAATGTTTTTTTAATAAATAAAATTGAATCATAATTTGAATCTAAAAATATAAATTTTTCATATTTTAAAAAACCTCTTTAATTTTAAAATTGAGCTTAGGCTAAATTATTTTGCGGCGAAAATTAATGGTCATTTTCAATCTGTAATTTATGAATTACGGTCTTGTTAACCTGCACTTGGGCCACAAGCCCCGGGCACTTCTCGGTATGTTTTAATTTAAATTTAATAAAGTTCTCTTCTCCAATTCCATTGTTAAAGGTAAACTACAAATTGCATTTGTACGTTATATTGGCATAGACTATAGAGCAGCGAGCAGACGACCGAACAACTAGTACTAAATTGTTTATCCCTAGTTCCAATGGGGACGGATATTTGCTTTGTAGTTTATGGTACCTGGACAGTCGAGTTGGTTGAGCTGTTTAAAGTTTTGTTTTTGGACTTTTCTTTGAGATTTTGTGTGGCACTAGTACTGATACCAACTGGTGATAACTTAACGTGATTATTTAGTGCGTTGTAGTTATTGTTTAAATATTCGTTTAAGTAATCGTTGATCGCATCAGTAGCTCAGTAGTCCAGGCGTTATACTCATGATCGATAGGTCGTGGGTTCAAATCACAGTCATTAAACTACCAATTATATTATCCAAACTGCTAGTATTTTTTATGAAAAAAGCGAAAAATTGCAAAATTTTAATATAATTATAATAATTAGACTCGGTATCAGCATTGCTCTTTAATATTAATATCATGATAAATATGATATTTACGTGTAATTTGAAGTACTAGTTATTTTTGTGTGCGTGGATGATATAATCGTAGGTAGGGTGTTTTCATATCTTAAATTTGGAAACCAGGACAAGTCGCGTGAAAACCCCAGATGTTAGTGTCCAAAACCCGGACATGTAATAAAATCACCTTTTTATTTATTTTCAGACATTAAATTTAATTTAATCATATATATTTAATCATATATATAAATATCACACCAATGACGTAATGGAAGAGGCTCCTGTCACAGGTATTTATATACTTACTTGGAGGCCTCAATAATGTAACTGATAAATGTAAATTGATAACAAATAAAGAATTATTTATAGAAAAAAATCATTATTTTAAATGTACCTAATGAACAGTGCAGGAGTCACGGGCGGCCCAATATTTTTAAACATGGACTGCAAATGTAACCCCCCTGGACGGTCCCCAGTTGCCCTCTAAAATAGCTTCAAGCTTAATAATCTTTGAGCACTATTCAAAAGAACTAGAATTAACCGTACCGCTTGTGTTTCATTTTTTTTCTATCTCATACAGCATTCGTCTAAACGGCTTAAAACAATACTTTGTATTGATTTGTAAATCTCTATTTTGTATAACATTTTCCTTATCTTCGTTATTTCCGGATCGCTTATCTCCATTTATTCGTGAAAGATGTTCCGAAGACACCTGTTCGCAATTTACCACTGCCAGTACCGATTTACATAAAATGTCGAAGTAAACTTTGCTAATAAGATTATAAAGAAGAGAAGACTTACCTATTAACGCCTCCTTGCCATGAACAAAAATAAGAAGGCCTGGATGGTCCATTTATCAAGGAAGGCTATAGACTATATAACACTATAAAACATCACGTTACGACCCATAGGAGTGGAGCATTAAGCGAATGAAGTAGTGCGGGTCGGCTAGTAGCACATAAAATGTAATGCAATAAATAAAACCTTCGTCAATAAATGTAGTATTGGGAAATGATAAGCAAAT
>JAOPUB010033551.1:0-10863 GCA_027564055.1 Neptis clinioides
TGTATCTCAGAAAGTAAAAAGGGGCTTCATAATTTATAAACAATTTATTTTCTAACAATTAATAAGATAATGTAAGCACTAAGGTCAAAAACAGAGGCCAGTGCAGATCCTGTATGGAAACACTGCGAGCCCCTTTCAACTTGATAACTTGAGGTTTTTCTGAGAAAATGGGTCTTGCGTGATAATCAGAAAAGTTAATTTTTGAAAAGCAATTTGCAGATTTTTAATTTTTCAGCTATGAGTCTTGTTCTATTCTAAGCCATCGTGAACCTTTTAATTTAATAAGTAATCACATTAAAACCGCGGGTTTGAATATTTGATACCAATTTCAACTTGATATGTCCATTGTCCAACCGTACCTGAGAATAAGATTCTTGACAGACAGGCAGGCAAAAATGAAGTGGTGATCCTACAAGGTTCCCTTCTATGATTTTAAGGAACGGAACTCTCAAAAGAAACTTTTAATGGTTGAGGTTGTAATAAGTGATGGTTAATTTGAATGATAGGTATGTCCACAATATTTCAAATTCTATTGAATCAAAAATTTAATTTGAATCGGTGATTCCCAAAATCGTTTATATAGTAAAGCAATAATATAATATAAAAGAGAAAGCAGTATATACTAATATAATTTTATATGTCTGTATAATACAGAGCCTTTTTAATAAAAATATAAAACGATAATTTTGTACTATTTTTTATTACAATGTGTTGCAATAAGAAATTCAAATTTACGTAGATATACATTGTACATGTATAATTACCTATTAGGAAGTTCAAAAATAAAGTTTACAATAATATTACATTTGTAATAAATTTCAATTATTAAAAAATCACCGTTATCAGGTATATGTAATGAAAATTCCGTTGAGATAATAAAATGTGCTAAACTGATTATATTAATAACTATTTCTCCCCCTTAAATTTAGGAAAAAATTAAGTTGGTTACACTGGTTTCAACAGTTGTCAATTAACAGTTGACAGTTATTATACTATACATTAGGGTTGCTGATAATGGATCGATTTTAATTTAACCGATTAGATGTTTGTCCATTTCACCTCCCCTCCATTACGAGGAGGAGACCCGACTAAGCAGTGGGCGATTGATAGGTTGTGATGATGAGATGATTGTGCTGTCGCAATGTGGCAGTAGACGTGACCCATGCATGAAAAATCTTCAAAAAATTACAAATTAGATTTTCTTCTCCTTCTCGCGATGCATTTGATGTTCTGCTGACATTTAACAGTTTACGGTAAACGTTGCTAACAACTATGATGCGACACATTGTTAGGCAAAACTAGAACGGTATGAGTCGTTGTAATAAAGATTACATACAATATTGTATCTACGTAATTTGTTGTTTTTTTTATATTAGAATACAAATTTCCCTGTTTCTAAAATCGGTGTCAGCAACGGTGATATCTACCCGAATATAAATCCTACAAAAATTTTAAAGCATGTAAAAACTTGGTTGACAGCAAACATGAAAAGAGGTTGCAAGGACTAAAATCTCAGGATGCCACCACCCTTGATACCATGACCATGGTATGGATATTTTAAGACCAGAAAACACTACGTTGCGGTTTATTATGACCATTCGTCCTGTACCATTAAGTATGGTACGCAACGTTGCTGGTCGGTCACCAACGGTCTATGGTCTATTATGTCGGGAATAGTCTAATACTTTTTTATACGACAAATATTTTTTGCCTGAACGTTCATATCACGGTTACGGCATAATCATATGTTCATAGTGGACAGAGTCCTTTAACTAGAAGGTGCTTAGAAAATATAGAAAGAAGAGTTAATCATTGATATATTATTGTCACCGGTATTTCACAAAAATGACATTGTTTTCATTGATAACATACATCAATACAAAAGTTTAACTTTTGTTTTTTATCATCTTTTAAATAAACGAAGTATGTATATTAAAACTTCAAAAGAAGTTCTGTTATATCTGTTTTTTTTTTATCTTAAGTTTATGTTGTATATAAATTTTATCTGTCTGAAGATGAAGAGGTAAGTTGAGATACAGATTTTTATTGAAATTTGATTGACATAGAGCACAATCAACAATAGGCAAGCTTCGCGTTTTTCTAGTTTATAATCATATTCAGAGAACCAATTGAACTTATCGATCTAAAAAATCGATTTCTCACTTAATCGATTTCAGTTACATCCCTATTGTAGTACAAAATAAACCTTTATTTTAACTTTTAAGCTTAGGCTTAATTCATTTTATTTAACTGTATTATTTTACAATGAAAGCAGTAATACAGCGTGTTATGAATGCTAAAGTTACAGGTAAATTTATTTTACATTTTTAACATGTAACTTTATTAATATTCTCAACAATTTGTAAGACATTCAAATCTTAATCCTGACTAATATTATAATGTAACTCTGTCTGTCTTTTCGTTAAAGTACAGACAGTAGAGTATGGTATGGATATAAACTAAAGCTTGGAAAATGTCAGACTTTTATCGCATATCAAGTTTGATGGGGATGAATGTCGAGCTGCATGACTGTTTCTGTCTGATAATTAATCAAATTGTTAAATGTAAGCAATAGGGGATGAAAGTTACTATTAGAGCTGATACCTGTGGTAAATTGCACCTAGCTGAAGCTGGGGTCAGCTAGTAAAAGTATAATAAACAATTATTGCTTATATCTTTCAGTCAATGGTGAAATAGTAAGCAGTATTGGTCAAGGTGCTTGTGTATTTATAGGAATATGTAATGAAGATACAGAAAAGGATATAGACACCTTGTAAGTATTTTTTTCAAAATAAGCCCTTATATTTACATAAGTCTTATGCTGCCTTATTTAAAAGTTAAGGGTTATATCAATATCAAGAAAATTAAATTAAATAACAGTGTCTGTTTCTAATATTCAAATAATTTCTTTTTACAAAGTGCATTTGGATGTAGTAACATCAACCATTACCTGGACTGATTTTAGTGAGACTCTCATTGCCAGCTGCTTTTATAGGGTGTAAATTAAGCTAATTTAGATTAGTATTGGTTTGCTCGTTATTTATAATAATTTCATTATTTTCAGTGCTCGAAAGATATTAAGTATAAAATTGTTTGATGATGACAATGATAAAAAATGGAAGAAGAGTATTGTAGATAAAGATTTAGAAGTTTTATGTGTAAGCCAATTCACATTATACAACACATGGAAGGTAATTTAGCAATGTCTCATAAATTTTTGTTTTTTTTTTTTAAATAATAAACTTAGTATCAATGTTATAATTAAGTAAAAGCAACTAACATAAAATTGCCATTTGTAGAAAAAGGGGAAAAAGTTTAAAAGAAAATTACCTTAATATTATAAAAGTCTTACTGCACTTTCATTTCAAAGTGTTTGGGTTAATCGTTGGCTAATGCAATCTTTATTATATTTTTAAAACTGTGTTTTGGCTATGGCAATATTATCTTTTGATTGTATTCTTATCAAATTGTTAAAAAGAGAATGAAGCTCAATTTAGTTAAAAATTTAATAGTGTAATAAATAAAATGTGTTCCACTGCCTCAATAATAAATAACATAACAAGAAATAAAATTATTTTTTAGATGCTTTAATTCCAATATCTAATTTTAGGGTAATAAACCAGATTTTCACAATGCAATGCCTTCAGAAAAAGCTAAAGAATGTTATGACAAAATAATTGAAACTCTACGAAGAGTTTACAAGACAGATAAAGTTAAAGGTAATATTTAGACAAAATAGAATTGACTTGAACTCATTTATGCCATTTTAATACCTTTTGGTTATAAAATAAAAAGTAATCTAATTTTCTAGATGGTATTTTCGGAGCTTATATGCAAGTTGCTTTACAAAATGATGGGCCAGTAACACTAGAGTTTGAAATGTCTTCAAAAAGTACTATCGATAAATCAAATCTTAAAGAAAAGGGGGCAAAGTCAAAGAAAACCAATTCAGATGCACCTAAATCAACAGAAGAAGTAGAGAGATAGATGACATAATCAGTGAAGTGTATGTACTTATTTAAAACTTTGTTAATATTTTAAAATAAATTTAAAAAAATTAAGTGTAATTTATTTATTTACTAAATAAATATAATCAATCTGGATATAAGTTTATTGTATTAACTTAATTCAAGGCAATTTCAAAAATCTTACTAAAGTTTATTAAAAAATCACGAAATAACGGTTCAATAGCATGTATATAATTTATAATCTGGATTAACACCGGTTACTTTTTATACCCGAATAATTAATAGTATCTGTTGGATACAAAACTAAATATTTATTGTTAAATCTAAGTACACATGGTAATTACCACACGTAGGAAATAATAAATCTCAACTAATTAATTTTGAAAAGGATATCAATAATCAAACTTGCTTTCCATAAATGTCAATCTAAAAGGAAAAAATATTCAATTCAGAATAAAGTAATAATTAAAAACTGCGTTTACACCAGAGATAGGCGAGACTGTGTAGCAAGGGCTGTGTTTGTTAAAAACCAATAGAATCGTTTTATTTACCTAGTCTCTTTCATCATATTCTCACATCTCTTGTGAAAATGCAACTTTAGTGTAAAAAACTTTTGCTACCGTTGAGCTATCTTAGTTTAATACTTTATGATGGACACCTTTTAATAGTACCTGTCAGTTTGGTGTGTTTTGACAGCCTATAATAGTTGTTCGTTAAGGTTATAATATATTTAATTATTATTTAAAAATTGATATTGGTTTGTAAATTTAAATTATATTGATAAGATATTATTAAAAAATGAAGGCAGTAATTCAGCGAGTAAATAATGCTAAAATAATATGTAAGTTTTCCATTTACTAATGTGTGTGTTTTTATTAGGGAATTATCTTCAATTTACTCGAAGAGTTCAAAAATCTAGCGGGCGGTCCATTATTCTCAATATGTACCCGTATGATTAAATCGTTAGTTCAGTGGAAAATTAATTTATACCATATAGGAAATTGACTAGTACAGCCTTTTTAATAGTCTATGTACAATTATGATTTTTAATAATACTATCCAAGACCCATCTGCAGCTCAAATATCTTAAATCCATCCTTAGTCAAATTTTTTCTTTTTTCAGTAAATAATGAGGTACCAGTGAGTATAGGAAAAGGAATATGTGTTTTAGTTGGAGTATATAAAGAAGATACATTGAAAGATTTAGAATACATGTAAGTATAGATGAGACTGTAAATTGAAATATGCATAAAATTTTTTTTGTTACTTTAGGATAGTGAATTCTTACATCTTTCTTCTTTAGAATTTTGTTTACAATGTATATCTTGAAAAATACCAAATTTTGTAAAAACTTATTTCATAAATATATTAAGCACAGGTAAAAATTTAAATCTATTCACAAATATACTCCTTAAACAATTCCTAAGTTTCTTTAAAATCATAATTCTTAAAAAGTCATATCTCAAATACTATTAACTTCCTGCAATACACTAAATACTATATTTGACAAAACAAATATCTCAAATATTTTGCAGGAGTCTATATTTCTAAAGAATAAAAGTGCTAAGACTTGTATTCTTTTATTATTTACACAAAATGAAGTTATTGGTATTTATAAACCAAATTGCAGTGTCAAAAAAATATTGAGTGTGAGACTTTTTGATGGTGACAATGGGAAGAAATGGCAAAAAAATGTTATGGATAAAGATTATGAAGTATTAATTGTTAGTCAATATACTATTTGCAATGGTTGGAAGGTTTGTTAATCTTAATTCTATTACAAATATGAAAGTATTAATTACTTCTCCTTCTTTGAATATTGGAGAGAATACTATAATAATAGGGTACTTTTACCCATTTTCATTATACCTACTCCAATATCTCACCAGTAGAGTCCTTTAGCTATTATGCAATCTAATATAATTTCACTTTTGTTTCATTAAAAAAATCTAACAATGATGAATTACTACATGCAGTAATATTTCCAATTAGGCTATATGATATTGCAGTTTGTGAAACATTTTAATGGACGTAACAGTTATTATATTCTATCTTTTTTCTCTAGTATTCTCATACTAGAAACAGAATTTATCGGTATAATGGTTCTCTCGAACCATTATACCGATAAATTCTGTTTTTCAGGGCAATACACCAGACTTTCATAAAATAATGGGTGGAGAAAAAACCCAGGAGTATTATACAAAAATGATGGATATGTTGAAGGATTTATATTCACCTCATAAAGTTAGAGGTTTGTATTATTATTGTCCACCTTGGATTATAAGTAACATAAGCTTGATGGTTAGGCAGACAACCGTCAATAGACATACAGCAGACAAATGAAAGTATATTGTATTTAAAATAATTCAAATTAGTTGAATCATTCTTACTAAGAAATTGTGTGCAGGCATTTAGAGAATAGTTTATTATACACAATCATTTAAAGTTATTAGAGGAATTTTAGAATAACAGTTTAATTAAATAATTGAAAAATTTTCAGATGGAGTTTTCGGTATATACAGGCAATTATGCTTAGAAAATGATGGTCCAGTTACATTTCAACTTGAATCTCCTGCATCATGTAGAGAAGAAATTAATGGTGAAGATATTGATAACAATTAACAAATTAAAAAACCTGAATATACCTTTACATTATCAGTTTTATCAATGAGCTGTGACAGTGAATGATTATTTTTTAAGTACTAGCCGACCCCCCTGGTTTCGCTTTGGATGAGTTAAAGTAAAATTATAATCAATATTGTCAATCAGAATGAGCATAGCACCTAACAAAACTAAACGATATAGGGACTGAACGAACAAACCAAACTGAAATAAACAGAACCGAACCGTACCGAACCAATTCATTAATAAAAAAACATTTATGTGGCACTGTATCGTCATTTTTCTATTTGGGAAAGAAAGGTTAGGTTTAAGCCCCTGAAACCCAAACTCAAAATATTTTATTTAAAATTGACTTTTTACAAAGTACTTTTGACATGACAAAATTGGTAAGTCAGTCAGCTCGTCTGAAGCTAGAGCCAGTTCGGGGATGCAGTTTTCTGCTGCGAAGAACTAGCAAGACACTCCTGTTGAATTTCGCTCTTTTCAAAATGCCATTCATTGAGTTCACAATCTCAGTTACAAATGTATCATCATACAACTGAGCACCAATGTCATTTTGATTCCAAGTTTTGTCATCGTATGACACATAAATGTCTCTTTTTAAAAAAAGTCTAACTAATAAAGCGTACTTTATTTATTAGACATTTTTAAAAAGAGTTTTAAATTGCTGAAGTGTTAATTCTAAAATGAGCTGTGGAATCTTATTATTATAGACCAATACCGATAAAATAATTATTCAGTTTGTGAAGAAGAAAACATTGAGTTACAAGGTAATTTTTATTTCTAGTATTTATATCGTGTTTGTCAATATGTTTGCAATACTGATTAATATTCTGCCTGTATAAAATGTTACAGTAAATGTATTATGACAGTACTGTAAGACTGAATATATCTCTGAGGGAATTCCGGAATTTTAAATTGTAAACGACCCTGACAGATCTTTTCTGAAGAATAAACTTTGACTCGTTATCCGCAGCCTCATATAACTGAAAACGAACAAAATATCTAACTAAAACTTTAAAATAGATTTACATTTTACATTCCTTTGATCCATTTTACTATGGCTCTGTATAATACCTTATGAAACTTCAACCTTCTCAACCAAAAAAAAATCAACGAATCAAATGTCTTATAATTTCAATTTAATTTAAATTCATGCTTGTACTAACAAAGATTTTTTAATTTACGGAAACCCTTATCAACGTATCTGCCGCAGCTATGTCAATGGCATTCCTGTCAGTGTTGACCTCGGAAGGAATGTTGGCCTAAATACTAACGTGCGGTTCGTGATCGATACCAAATAATATCCTAATTCCTATCGAAGGCCAAATAGGTTTGTGACAGAATTATTCGAACGTTCATAATTTATTAGTTTTGTATAAGGGAAAGCAGTAACTATAAATAGAATTAGTATAAACTAATTGTTTAGACATAGAAAACTAACTTTAACTTAACACTGAGTACAAATATAGCTTAAATGCCTTCAAGTAACATATTCATATTTAATGAATTGTGATAATAAAACATATAATAGGTATGTTTACCGAATGGGAAGCAAATTTTAATTAGAAAAGAATACTTAGAATTATATACTAATATTTATTTTTCGTTTTCAGCATTTCAAAAGGCTTTCGCATCGTTATCGACGGAAGTGCCGCCTTCTCATCCTGCAGCAGCACATCTGCGTGTTCCTCGAGGCTTGAAAGGCCCGCACCATATCTTTGAATGCCGTCGAACAAATATCATGGGTTCCTTAGTCCAAGATGCTTCTCCGTTTCTTTTTCCATGTACTATCGAATATTCTTTAATATGTGCAGCGATTTTGTATGTTATGTGGAAGAACATATCAAAATATCCGTCTAAAGACATCGCAGAAGCAATAGCCAAAGCTCGACTACTGGAGGGTCTAGCGTATAAAAAATCACCACATTTATACAGTGTAGATTGCGCAAGAGCTCACAAAGGATTATTTTTTGGAATCCTGGTCTTAGTCCTGACTATTATATCTTTGATACTTTTCTTTGTGCTAATATCCAAAAAAGAATATGCAACTTTGGCGGTAGTTGAGGTCAACGTTTGCGAATTAGCTTTGTACGCTATGACGACGTTTGCGAGTTTAGCGGGAATGGTATGCGTGAGGAATTTAAAATACGATGGCAATAGGAACTTGGAACTCGATAATATTCTGTTGGTTGGAGCTCAAACTGGAATGTTCATTTACGGTACATTTACGATTATCGGTGGACATTTTACTATAGAGAAGAATACAATATTAATATTGATAACAGCTCTGTCTTCTTTAGTTCAGACAACTTGTCAGACAATGTTTATATTGGATGCCAGCCGTAGATCTGCCAAAACTCCTGAGCAATTGCGAAAGAAGCCTGGTCGAGAAATAGTAACATTTCTTCTGGTGACAAATTTAGCGATGTGGGCCATAAATACATTGGAGAAATCTCGTGCAGAATCTCACCCAGTCCAGCTACATTTCTACGGTTTATGGGCTTGGACAATCATCACGCACGTTTCGATGCCTCTAGCTATTTTCTATCGGTTCCATTCGACTGTCTGTTTATGTGAAATATGGAAACGGGCGTATAAAATGAAACCCGCTTACATGTAGCGAACGCCGCCAAAGATTTGTATCGAATCATACTATTGATATTGAACTATTATAGTGGCGTAGATATTAGTGCCATATAGAGTGTTTGTATAGGTATAAAGACATCTTGTAACCTATTAAAACGGCAAATATAAGATAACTGTAATTTACTTCTGGTGTGCGGTTATGAATATTATTGATCCATTTCACAATAAGTAATATTAGACATTTAATGGATTTAAATAATTATTCATAATCGCCACTAAATCTGTTTAAATATGTGTGCATTTAAATTATAATTATGGCTTGTATTTGTTCCGAAGTTGACTGCTAACGTTAAGTTATTGTATTTAGATATTTTAAAGTGTTATTTATTTGTAGCTTTATGAGATGCTTTAATTATAGTAGACTGGGCTCCCGGACTGACAAACTGTTGATTTATTTGTTAAGCAAATATTGTTAAACAACTACACGAAACGATTTTCAATAATTAGTATTTATTTTTAATTGTTTCGAAGTAGATTTTAACAAATGATCAGTATTGTATTTGGTGAGTTCCAATTAAGCCTCCGTCTGATTTGGTAAAATTGAACTTATTGTGTTTATAATATATCTACAGTTTTTTAGTCCTAAATCTCAGTCTTAGGGATAGTTTGAGTATTACGAATGTTATATCTTATTCATTTTATTCCTCTTCGTACATTCTTATGTATTATGTATTGAAACTTCCATTGACATTTGTCGTCATAAACAAGCAAAATGTGTGCTGCTTACGTAATACTTAAACTACCCTTGAAGCGATATGTTGATAATACTGTCAGTATTTCTCAATTAGACGGGTTGGTTTTAGCGCTTAGTATTTTTAACTATTTTGATGTTCTTCTTCATTTATATTGTTATAATGAACAATAAGTTCTGTGTTCATTCATCCTGTTTGGATAATTAGAATAATTAGGGTAGTTTTTATCTTTAGACTTATATTCACATTCCACATTTACATTTCATAATACTCATGCATTAAATTCAAAGAACGTCTTCCAATAGATAATACTACATTCATTTTCATTTTTATAATTTTTTTCTTAAATTTAAAGTAATGTAGATTTTCGCATTAAAACGCACTATTGCTTGTGCCCATGCAATATGTCATTATTCATATAATATCGGTTTAAAAATGTATTAATACATTAGTTCTCAAATAATATAAAAGTACTGTTAAATAAAAGAGCACAAGCAAACATAGTTACAGTGGGAACAATAATGACGACCTAATAATATTTTTTCGAAGACTTTTGATTATAATGTAGACATTTTGAATATACTCAGTACGATCAGATAGAGTAGCGATATTTTTGCGATAAATGTAGTGTCAGTATTTTGGATAAATATTTAGAAATTGTAGCTGTTTTACGACACAACTTAACGGTAAGTTATTTGTAAAAGAAATTTCATGCAAAACAACGGAACTACTTATGTTTCGTTGTTTTTTTTAATTTTATCTAACAACGGGGTTAAAAAAGATTTTTGAAGGTTTTTGAATATTTGAGAAAAAAACAGTAGAGTGAGCGGGGTCAGAAAGATGGTGCTGTCCACTGCATTTCTTTATCATTCCAACTAGCCGAACCGCGCGACTTCATTCGTGTGATACACCGCTCCTATGGGTCGTAGCGT
>JAOPUB010033561.1:0-22692 GCA_027564055.1 Neptis clinioides
TTAAAATATTAAAAGTATCGTAGCTTTCGATCTGTGAAATAATTATCAAAATCGGTCCAGTAGTTTCAAAGCCTACTAATATCTATAATCGAGTATCGGCTGCGGCTGCGGGACCAGCTCACCCAATAATCAGCGCTAATCGGATTGTTTAGATTTTTTTATTTATAATAAGCCGCCATGTCCAAACAAGGTGATTATGGGTCGACGATGGTCTAGTGGAATTTGGCTATTGGCTATTGGAATATTGGAAAGGTTTACAGATTCAACGGAACAACTTCCTTCACTGATTGATGCGAAACGAAAGAATTCAAGTTTCAATAACCTGATTAAAGAAATCAAGTTTCTATAACTTGTATTCTATATTGTTCAAATTATTTTACTGTTCGTTTTATATAAATTGCTGAAGTTGTTTGGAAATCGTTTTATATGAAGTGCTGAAGTTGTTTAAAAACTCGTTATATATAAATTGTTGAAGTTGTTTTGAAGATCATTTTATGTGAAGTGCTATTGTTTAAAAACTCGTTCTATATAAATTGCTGCAGTTGTTTTAAAACCCGTTGTATATCAATTATTAAAGATGTTTCAAGGCTAATTTATAATTACAAGGCATATATTGCTGAAGTTGTTTTAAAATTGGTTTTATATAAATGGCTGAAGTTGTTTTGGAAATCGTTTTATGTAAAGTGCTGAATTGTTTAAAAGCTCGTCATATATAAATTGCAGAAGTTGTTCTAAAGTTCTTTTTACATAAATTGCTGCAGTTGTATTAAGGCCCATTGTATATCAATTATTTAAATTGTTTCAAGGCTCATTTTGCATATATTGGTGAAGTTATTTTAAAAATCGTTGTATATAAAATTTCTGAAGTCGTTTAAAAGTTCGTCATATATTAATTGCTGAAGTTGCTTTAAACCCCATTGTAAATAAATACCAGAAATTATTCTAATAATTTGCTAAATTCTTTTGAGAGCTCGTCATGTATATATTGCTGAAGTTGTTTTAAAAATCATTTTATATAAATTGCTGAAGTTGTTTTAAAATTCGTTGTATATAAATTGCTGAAATTGTTTTAAAGCCCGTTTTAAGGTAGAAGGGAGACATTTTATAACAATAGCACTAATAAAAACACTTAATGAATATCCTAGTATAAATCAAAATGTAATAAAGGGGGGTCTACTGGGGTCACAGCAGTGCGTCACACGTGATTGGTTCTAATGCGAAGTTTCAGTTACCGCGCGTCTGCTATTTGTCAAAATAGTAAACGTCACGGATGTAAGAGCCAATGCAGTCTGACCGTAAACACAGGATGCGCAATGTTCCCCCACTATTTTTTCTCAAACGTAAAGTTATGTGGCGATTGCTATACCTGCTAATGTATGTTAGTGGTGTATTGGCCACTAGTTTACTGTATCTCTAGGCAAAGTAGTGAGGATAATTACGCGTTATGAACATACTCTGTGTTTATTATTCAAATAAGACAATTTTAAGAAAAGAAATTAAAGTGTGTTCTTTATTATTTGTTGTAAGGCTGCAACTTAGCTGTAGCGACTTTGATATTCAGAAGTGGTAGCCAAGTGGTTAAGACGTTGGAGTCATGATTGATAGGTGTTAGATTCAAATCTCAGTTATTGAACTACCTATGTGATATGACAAGTATTTAATAGGATTCCATTCTATTTCCAAGGAATACTAGTAGTTTGGAATCTAAAGTCAAAAAATCCTACGTACGTAGTATACGTATTTTATTATCATCCCATGGGAACTCCGGGATAAAAAGTAGCCTATATGTTACTCCAGGTAATGAACTATCTGTGTGCCAAATTTAATTGAAATCCGTTCAGCCTTTATTCTGTGAACTAGTAAAAAACATCTAAACATACAAACTTTCATAATAATAATATTAGTAAGTTACTAAGCTAACCAAAACTAAACAAAAAATATCGATTTGCTATTTCTGTTAAATTTCCTAAAAACTAGATATTGAGACGATATAACTTATCCATTGTTTTCTTAAAATATCGATAATTTTTTATCATCGTTAATTATGAGTGTGATCCAAAAGATCTTTGGGTCTAGAAGATTGTGTCGCAAAACCGAAAAGTTAGCAGTTCTTGACAGTTAACAGAATATTCGCAGGATGAGACACTTGATAAATGATTTTAGCAAATGGTCAGGTCCTCGCGCTTTCAAGGGCCTTACGCAATGGCATGAAATTATGACTATGAGTCGTATCGATTAAAGGATGACCTTTTTTTATACTGTGCTAAAAATCCTGAATATCATATTCATGAATGAATAGAGAAGTTGTATTAATTTGTATTTGTAATGAAATTGTATTAATAGCAGAGTTTTGTTATTTATGACAGAATAAATTGTAGACTTTAGAATTTCGGAGACCAACTAGCATATGTGCGATTAAAATCTGGTCACACTGTGTTTGACACCAAAACAATGGCAAGAAAAAAGAGCAACTTAGAAGTTTTCGAGTAAGGCGCGAAAGCCGAAATGGAAATTGTCTTGTGAGTGTCACGAAGTTGTGATTTTTAATATAATAAATATGAAACCGTATCTCGAGTTCCCTTACAAACTAATAGACAATCTGAACATAGCGCATAACAATTTAAATTCTCTGATTACATATTGGAATAAGTTCCAAATATTTTTATGTGAAGATTTAAAAGATCCTGCAAATGTTCGGGAAGTAACTTTTATGGAATCCGTGATTACTCATTTAATTGTGACTACCAACTATTTGCTTTGTTTGGATTATGCAGGAGCTATTTATATAACTCCTTTAAAACTAAAACATCTAGCCCCCAAACGTATTAAAAGCAGTTTTGATCAACGAATTAACGATGTTATAGCCTTTGACTGTAATGAAGATATCGCTTACAGTTTAAAAAAGGAATCAAATGATATATTGTTGTGTATCAATAAAGTAAATTCTGAATTTGAATTGTGCAAAAAGTTTATTATATCTGAACATTTTATAATACCAACTGATCCTAGAAATAGGAGTAAGATTATATTTAATATCCGTGTGTTATCAGAAACAGAATATACACATGTTAAGGGAATATTTAATAGCAATATAGAGTGGAGTAAACAAATCCTTGCAATTATAAGTTTTGACCGATTAGCTGTATATGCTTTATTAATAGATGCAAAGTCGTCTAGTTTAACATTAAACCCCTTGGAACTCTTTAAAAGCCCTTCTCTAATTAGTAGTATTAATTTTATGAATGATACCTCTGTAAATTTAATATTAAGTTTAATGTCAGGTACGTTGATAAAAATGGATTTAAACAATTTACTTAATTCTTCACACATTGTACATTTAAATACAGTAATAAGTAAGCTTATGATTGTTGAAGATTATTTCATTTATACTAATGGAGTAAATTTGTGGAAAGCAGAAAATGTATTTTCAGAGTCTGAAATTGTTTTTAAAAAGTTTAATGTAAAGAATGTGAAGGATTTCATAAGGAATGGTGATCAAATAATTTGTACTACATACTCAAAGTTGATTTATACTTTGTCTATTGATGATGAAATGAGTTATGCAGACTCGAAACCAATAGAATATTATCCAGCAGAACATTTATTAAATAATTGTGATTTATTAAATAAAATAATGAAGGAAATTGAAATAAATAATGAAGTTATTAAAAATGTTAAGAAAGAGGAAAATTATCTTACTGCTCTAGCACTATCCAACAGGCATGATATAATGGATGATATAATTAGTTATGAAATAGTAATATTTGAGAAATATGAAGAAATTTTGAAAGAAGAAGCAAACTTAACACTTTCAAACAACATTGAAGAATACTTTAAAAATGATTGTGCTTATTTTTTAATAAAGATAAATGTTACAATGCCATCAAAATTTAATGATATACTGACAAATCTTTTTGGAAATGTAACATTACACATTATTTTTATATCAAACAAAAAGATCTTAAGGACATACAGTATAAAGATTCTTGAGCGGTTTAAGAATTTAAATATAGCTGTGCCCCTGATAATAAAGGATATCGAAAATGATGTAACAATTATTTTAAAGTTAGTAACAAATATTCCTGGAGCACTAAATGAAAAGGAATCTCTGTGGTCAGCATTGCACAATAAAGTAGTTGTTGTTGGTCCAGAACAATTTCTTAAAACTAATCAAGGAAGAAATGTACAATTTCTCAAAAAACCTAAAGAATCTATTAAGGAAATGATTTGTCTCACAGCTAAACATCATCATGGAAACCTTTTTCATATTAGCCAACTGGAAAAAGAAGCCATTAAATGGCTGTTTCATATACAATTACCATATAATTATATTGAGTTATTTACTGAGTTGACATTAAAAAAATATTTTAACTCTACAAAAACTGATTATTTATTCAAAGAATTTTCATCTAGTAGATTTTTAAAATCAAATAAAAATATATTATTGGAGTTATTAAATGGAGTAATAGAAGTTAGTGTTACAAATGATGGGTTTTCTGATCCATATTTAAACATATCCAGTTCGAATCCTGTGCTTGCATTCCATATGAGAAACTTCTTTTCAAATTTAATTTTTAAGGATTTTGATATTAAGGATAAACAAAGTTTTATAAATATGGAAACATTTCCTAAGAGGCTTGAGGTAAAGAAATTGATGATTTTATCATTTTTATAGTTATTATTTTCCATTTTACTGAAGTTTTAAATTTACCTTTTACTTGTGAGCTCTTTTGAAGAGTTTGGCAGTTAATGTTTAAATTACTTTTTCCAGAATGTGGAGAAAGAAATGAGAAGCTTGTTGACCGAGCAAAGCTCCACTGAAGACTTCCTTTCATATTTTAAACATTATCAAAATATATTAGGCGATTTCATGATTTAAATAAATTATATTTTTACATGGTTTAATTTTATTGCACAGGCAATATTTATCAAAGCCTATTCAAATTCTTTATTGCGAGAGTGACATGTTCTTTTTGGTTCAAGCTATAATCTGCTATAAAATAGCATGCAATACTCGCTTCTTACGCTTACAGATGAACGAACTATTTATCTAACCGAATCTAATGAACCAAACGGATCGATTTATTATATCTGCCTCTGTGTATCAGAAATATTGTAGTTATTTCTATTTTTTTTTAATTGGTGCAGTAAAATCAAAATGGTGATGACTTATAGCTTTTAAAGTATGGCAACATTGCATCAATTAGATAACGCGGGAATAGTGTAGCTTCTGATCAGACGGAGAATTTTTAAATGCATTAGAGACAAAATAGCGATGACTTATTGAATTCTAATGCACCACCTATATCACTGGCATAGTGTAGCTTCATATCGGCGAAAGAATTATTACTCACTTTAGTACACTAACTGTTCGTATCTTTTTAAATATGACAGCACCATAGCCGATGATACCCTGAAAGTATATGGATTACAATCGGCAAGAGTTATCGAAATCTGTCCTAGTTTCAGCGCCTATTCTCATCTCACTAATGTTTTCTCTCTTTATATAGCGGTGAGGATAATCGTTAGTTCAATTTTTAATTTTCTAAATTACAAAACCTTATTTTTTGCTTAAACGTAGATCATAGCATCTTGGCTATATCCAACACAATATCTTTATGACGATGAAAGTTATTCACCTCAGAAGTAAAGTGAGACGATATAAATTGATCTTGGTAAATAAATAAAAGTCAGATATAAAATAATTATAATCTATTTATTTAGACCATCTTTCTGAGGAGCTCGTTGATCTTGTCCTCGCGGTTACCGAAGTCTCCGCCATCGACGTAATGGATAGTCTTCTTGCGCCAGCCTCCGGTTGGGTTATTAAGCTTGAATGGCCATAGGAAATTGCTGGCGTACTGAAAAATAGATAATGATTAATTTATTTGTTTACAGATTAAAATTAAATGTTATGGAAAAAGACCCAGATATTCACGACGAATTGAATTAAGCATTCATAATCAGGGAAGTACTAAAAAGTATTGATGTTTTTAAAAATTAAGATCAATAAATTGATATTTTAAAAAATCGGAATAAATCAAATAAGCAAAATAAAGTTTGTTCCTAAAAGTAAATTTTCATTAATGTGTTTTAATAATAACAAATATCAATTATAGCCATGCGATTTCATCCCCATGATGCTCCACTCCTACTGGTCTTGTCAACTCTTTAGCTTTATAATATAAATATAGATTTGGAGAAGTTATGAACTATACACAGAAGAAGGCAATCATTAGATTAAGATAGAAAAAATAGATTAAGTAGTGATTTATGTGTATACTATAGCAGATAAACCGTGCGAAAACGGGGCGGGTCGCTAGTTATTTGTATAAATACCTTGAACTTATCTCCCACAGTGAAAATCTCGTGAATGAGGTCCTCAACACAGATGATGTTGCTCTTGCCGAGTTTCTCTTCAATGATTTTGTTGGAGGTGATGGCGACGCGCTGTCCCTTCACTTTGGCGAAACCGCGCTTGTAGATCAGCTACAATTATATATCAATACCAATTTAATATTACTTAAGATGGCATAGAGGATACAAACTTGTTAATGAGGAATATTTATATATACTAATAGATATTGTTTTTAAAGTACATATATGCTGACTTCTTCCTTTTTTATACTCAATGAATCAACCGAAAACAAGCATTATAAAATCAAATCCAAATATTTTATTTCAAATAGACTTTTTACAAAGTACTTTAGAAACATCATAATTGGTCCGTCAGTCAGTTCTTGTGGAGCTAGGCCCAGTTCGGGAAGCAGTTTTCTGCTGAGAAGAACTGGCAAGAAACTCAACAGTACTCTTTTCAAATCGCCATTGTTTATAAAAGTCTGATTTACAAAAGTATAATCATTCAGTTGAGCATCAACGTCATTTTGATTTCAAGCTTTGTCATCGTTCAAGTAATCCTTTTTTAATGTGAGTTTTAAATCTCGGAAGTGGCAGGTTATAGAAGCAAACACCAAGCCCCATGAAACAATTACTGACTTTGTGGAGACGAAAATATGGCGTTACAAGTTTTTTTTTTTCCTAGTATTAATATTGTCCATCACTATGTTTGCAATACAATGTAATATTCTACTTAATATAATAAATGTTATAATAAATATATTATGACAGTCCTGTAAGAATACCTATCTTATTGAAAACATCAAAGGGACTGCTCTGTTTTAAAAACAGATTCAATGTCTGCGGCCCTACCCCACAGCAAATGAAGATAAATGCAAAAAAGTTTATTTTAAATTAATATTGAGTACTGCTGCAATTGAAAACTTTAGAGAAAGCAAAAATTAAGTTTTACATAGATCTTAGCATAATTTAATTGATAAGCGACTGCTTTAATTCTAGTTAAGTTGAAGGTCAAATTTTTAAAGATACCCCCTACTTAAAAAAAATAATTTTCTCTGGTATCCCCAAAGAAATCAGATTTTTTAATTTTCTGCAGGAACGATGTATTGTGTTATTGTTAATAAACAAAAATAAAAAAAAGTTAATAAGGATTAATCTTTGAAAATTTAATTTTTAACTGCTGAACTATGACAGACACTATATATAAAAACACAAGTTTAAACCAAAACAAGTGATAACATACCTCTCGCACACTCTTCAAGTTAGGGTATCCCCATGTGATGTAGGGCTCGGCAATACGGAGCATGTTGACTGTGGCCTTGTTCAACTTAATGAAGACACCATTGTTGATTTGTCTCAGTCTGAACAGCTTGAGGACTTTGCGTACCTAAAAAGAAATAAGAGATTAATTAGAGAAATGTAGATCTCTGAGGAAACTCTTACAGATAAAACTAGAAAGTCTTGCTAATAAAAGCTTACCAGTAGCAAATCAAATAAGATCTTACTCTTGAGTTCAAGTTTGCTAAATAAGTCAACAGGAGACAAAAAAAGAAACAGAAATAGTTTTCAAATATGGATATCTGTTACAAATTCTTTAAAAATAAAGGGGTATACACAGGAATATAACTAGGAGGAATAAAATGTTAAAATGAAAAATTTATAAATTTTTTACATACCTTTGGTGAAACTTGGTTGATACCACGAATACGGATGACAAAGGCAAGTTTGGCCTCTCCGGGAACATAGTAGTTGCCACGGTTACGGGCCTGTTTGAAACAATATTACATAAATAGATATATTAAGCAAAGATATCTTAAAGTATTCATTAGGGGATGTAACCTAACCTAAAGGATGTGGTAGGGTATATGTTCCCTGATTGGCCAGTGACCAACAGCATGCAGCACATCCCAACCAGTGTCTTTGATGCATTCAGTTAGATCCACAGTACTAGCACTCTCTACTCTTCAATCATTCTGAGGTCCCACTGTGTGGTACAAGATAAGTTATTTTGCATAGCAAATGTCCATGGGTGATTGTGGCTGGTTACCATCTGTTGGTCTACTGCTTTACCCCTTAACTATCAAGAAAAAAAGTAACAAAGTACCTGTCTGACTAGCCTAATCTTGTCACGCTCCTTGATGCGGTATTCCTTCACATACTGTTCAGCCCTCTTGAAGATTTCCTTCTTCTTCTTGATTGCTGCTGAACGCCTTTTGATTGTAACCTAATATAAAAAGAAATATAATTAGTTTTGTAAAATATTTAAAGTTTAGGGTAGTTTAAAATTAATAAATCAGTTAAGAATAATTCACAGCATAATATATCAGATGAACTATGCCTTGTAAATTGGAATCATCATAATATAGTAATATTAGTTATTGTTTTAGTGGATTTAGTAGAAATGATTTAATTTTCATTTAATTTTTAATTAATTTTTACTATAAAACAACCTCTACAGATAACATAGGAAGAGAAAAGCATAAATGCTACATCACCACTCTGGCTCATAAATTCTGTTCAGGCTTCTACATTGACACAGGCAGAATTACTGCAGTGAAAAGCAGTACAAAAGCATAATATAAAGGAAGAAGTTATTTCGGTATTCATTCAAAACAATGTTGTTTGGTGGTTAGTTTCAAATCTAGCAGCACTTCATTAAGAAGACCTTCTAACTCACATTACCATTCTCATCAATGCTTTCATTTGAAACTCATATTGTACGAATGCATTAAATATATATATACATAATTTAAGTTCAATTGGTTGAAGGTTGAGTTTCAAAATTCAGTTATGCCAACCCTACACATATATGAACAGGTTTGTTCATAAATCAATATCAGAAGAATCTAAGTTTAATGTGCATTCAGGATTTAAAAGTTATTCTAAATGAGGAGAGGCTAAAACAAAAATATTATTAAATTTATAAATATACCTGAATGCGGCGAGTTTTTAGGGCATCTCTGCGTTTGCGGTGTTTTAATACGGACTCAGGAACAGCTGGCAACTTCTTGCTATCCTCCTTCCCTTTTACAACTTTCTTCTCTGCTGGAGCCTTCTTATCGGCCGGAGCCTTTTTGTCCGTTGTAGCCACCATTGTGCTATTACAATAAACAATATATTAATATATGAAAAAGTTTCCTAAATTGCTAAAATACATTTTATACATATTTTGAAATTTTTATTAATTAGATAACATATTTTATTAGATTCTGGATTAAAGAAGACTTTGACCAATCTGTTTTATAGCAGGAAAAATGTAAAGTATCTCTAAATCTATATTGATCCTCTAGGGATGTTGACCTTTTACAAGTTCTTTATAATGGTACAAAGAATCTGGGAGTCAGTACGACGTAAACGAGGATCTGTTCTAGTGGATTTCATATTTGCTGGCTGACTTTCTAATCATGTCTCACGGATTTTGAATGTAGTCTTTAATTTGTACAAATTTAGACCACCGATATACAGAGAACCATATCATGGGAACACTTTACTTCTAAATTTAGTTAAATGTGTTATTGAAACCAAGATAAAAGCGTAATTTTTTTATATACTTAAAATTAGATGTTAATTTTAATTTCAACGATCTACCAACATTAGTGATTAATTTTTCTTATTCGTGTTTATACAAACATGCTTCACAAGACGTATAGGTTAGAATATTTTGTCAATAAAGAAACTTAAAACAAATTAAGTTTTGTTATATTCAATACTAGTGGATTAATTTAATAACTGAAATCAGATTATTAATAAGTGTTAGCAGTGAATTTATAACATTGATCTAATACATTATGAATGCGGTGACAACTGATGCACCAAATAACCACTTGTTTAAGTAACACTTTGCACCGAACTCGTAATATTTCTCAACGATATTTTCACTACATCTAAATTTCTTAATAAAATATGATCTATTTAGCACCAAATTATCAGTAAATATTTAAAAATTCAGCAACCTGCGAGGCAAAACTCCACGCGGCACGTGTGTCAAATTATAGAAAGAAAGACAGATATCAAAGACTTCCGGTAATCGCCATACTTTTAATATTTTTGATATGGCAATACTTTTTTTTATCTATGTTAAATATTTGATATCGGTGCATAATAATTTGTACTTTTGCAAGTGTATTTTATTATGCGGAAATATTAATAAATTACCTAAATACTTAATAATACAAATTTAAAGTCAATGTTCCTGTATAGTCATTTACTTTCATCAGCATATAATAATAAAAAAGAACATTTTACGAAACAAGCTGTACCATTCACTATCAATTTATGTGTAAATAAAATAACTTAACCAAAAGTAATTAGTACAATGTATCCGGAAATTGAGTATACCAGCCTTATGGTTACTATAACAACAATATTTAATAATTCGATTTGATTTTTCAGTAATTTAAGTTTTTCCATACTTTTATAACTCATTGAAATTAGATTAAATAATATGGTAGAAAAAGATTCTAATCTTAGTGCATTAGACATAGGGGAATTAGATATGTTTGTCCAAAGTATTCAACCTTGGCAAATAGAAAGTATTGGCAATGTAGCGTAAGTTTTTTTTAACATTACCGCACTAATAATATTTTCTTTTTATTTCTATATGATATCGAGCAATTATACATTTTCTTACAGTTGGATTGACTGGCATATACGACTACAAAAACTTAACCAACAAGCAGTTTTAGAAGCTTCATCTATGCAAGAAGAGATTACGAAGGAAACTCTAATTTCTTACGGAAAAGTAATCTGCATAATACTTGCAACATTTTATTATTCTTTATTTAATTTACAAGAATGTATGATTTTCAGCTACCGATATTAGTCCATGAAGCAATTTGTATTCAAATTTGGCGCTTGAAAATCTACCCGCAAATAATAAAACTTGATCCTGCCCCTGCTAACACTTTTGGTATTTATATGGTGGTAAGTGCAATTTTATCAATAATGATTTCATTAGCATTTATGGCGTATAGTAAAAAAACTAGCGTTAAACAATACATGTACTGAAGTGATGAATTTTAATATATTAGTTGTACCACGAGGCAGCTGCAGTAGGATTGCTAGAGACGGTTCTGTTCCATGAAGATGGCGCTCAATGTATAAGTGAAGTTGCCATCGATTTGCTGCACTACACGGTCGATCAACTTACTGCCCTTGTAGTACTGACTAAGTATGAATAATGTATTATAATAATTTCAAAAGATATTTACAATTCACCCTAAACATTCAATGGATTTTAGCAATGGGTATCTAAAACCAATGTCAGCTAAGGAATTGGATTCAGAAACTACACCTGAAGAATTAGAAAGGCAAAAGAAAGATCTACAGTTTGATATTAGCATGAGATGTATATCCATCGTTCGGTAAGTGTAAAGCAATTCCAGATTTATTCAAAATTTGTGGTATTTTCAAATTTTTGTTTAGTTATTTAGCTGAGCACATGGAAGTGGCAGGGATAGGTGCGTCAATTTCCACAAACTTGTATAAAACATACGACGTGCCTTCTATTTTGGCTCATCTTATACAGTTGCAGCCTTGGCGAAAAGTGAATGACAATGGCGATCTACAAATATTTAATTGTGAGTTTGATGTTATATTTTATAACGTTATTATAATGTATATACTGCTAAAGCGGTTATGTGGTTAAATAACTTTTCCCAGTTGGCCGTTGGTCCAAGGCTACACCAGAAGATTTATCACAGCTCCACCGCAGCGAGGCACAACTTTGGCTCTGCCTTCGCCAGTTACTACTAGAGCCACGTTTAACACATAATTATACGATCAATGAATGTCGTCGATCAGCGTTCTGTGCGGTAAAATATATTTTTTATTATTATTACAATTTTTATCTGCAATACATACGTAGTGCTCGTTTTCAATGCAATTGGTGACTAGTCAACGTATTGAAGAAGAAATTCTCTTACCTTGTATAATACTCATATATTTTTCGCAAATTTCACTATTTTATGGCAATAATAACTTGTATTTTAACAATAGCTTTTAATTTTTATAAGCTTCAAGCAAAGATGACGGATCCGATGTTAGACCAAGTTCCGCCGTTGATCGATTTGAAGATGTTTCTGTGCCAACTAGCCGTTGGAGATTATTCCAGTCTCCACAATAAAACCAACGGAGTAAAAAATCCAGGATGTATGCTAATTGAAGTTGTGCCACAAGTTAGTATATCCTTTTTATAATATTACGTATAAATTAAATGCAAAAGATTTGCGTCGTTCATTTCATAACTATGTTGACACATAATAATCGGTATATTTTCTATTTTTTCTGGAACTTATCTGGTCACACTTTAATCAACGCTAGCGCTACCATTTCCTCTTCAGAAACATATGAATTAAGTTTGTTGAAATTGTAATTTAATTAAATGCACATATCACAAATAGCTTATAAAATATTATAATTAAGAAGAAAAATTTGCAATACAATTAATTTTTTTTTGGTACAACTTTATAATTTGTTAGGAATTATTGAGGGTAGAGCAAAATTTTGTAGGTATTGTAAACACGGACAATGATTTGTAAATATAATAATTATTATTTTAGATAAAAGATGCGTATCTCAAAGAAATACATAAACGTACTAAAACGCTGGCTAAGGCTCAGTTGCAACATTTCCAAATGGATGGATCAGATTCTTCTAGAGTCATGGCGAAGAAACTACTAGAATCCTACACCAGCGATGCTGCATTGGTGATGGACAGTGGTGGCGCGAAGTGCGCTAAATGTGGCGATAAGGCCAGTAAGAAATGCTCCAGGTGCAAGACTGAATGGTATTGTGGAAGGTAATTTAGTTCACAAAGGTCTTAATTTAATTTTGGATTTCAAAAAGAACACTAGTTACTAATTTTAATAATTCTTCTTTACCGTTTGTTTTTATTTATTTTTTAAAAGAATCTAATATTAAACATTTGAATCTGATAAATAAATGTTTGATGGATATTTCAAGACTATTATAATTAACAACAAAATAATAAAAAACTATATTAATAGCAATTTTATAGCAAAAGCAATGTTTTTTCATCTTTTTTCAGAGAATGCCAAGTCCAGCAATGGCCAAAGCATAAGGAAATTTGTGACCAATTTGCAAAACTGTGTGTTTAACTTTCTAAGTTTATAATAAATAAAACAAAATATGATTTTTTTGGGTTTTTATTTATTATTTAGACATTACACCTAAGGATTAGCTTGATGTTTTCAAGTAGTCTTTGAGCACATCCAGTGCTGGTGTCTCCTCACCAAAGTCCTGGAAAAAATAATTAATATGACTTTGGAGAAATAAGCATTTTCGTATTTGGAAAAGCAGAAACAATTTTTTTTGTACGAGTGATAGGAAAGTTGCATGTACATGTTGCACGGCACCATAGGGTCACTCAAGTTACTGTTGCGCCGATTGATCTATCACTATCAACCAAAAAGATTGGTAGTGTTCGTGCAAGCGCATTGTATAAAAAAAGAAATAACAATCATTCCAATCTATATGAGTTTAGCCAATAAATTACAAATAAGGTAACTTACTTTGATAACTACGCAAGAGCATCCAACGATCTTTCTAGCTTTGCCATCTTTGTCAATTTTACATAAACCAGCCCATTCACCCAGTTTCTTATTGTTGTCCACCTAAAAAAATATTAAAAAATTTTAAATTTAAAAGTTTATAATAATTCATATACCAACCCAATGTCTCTTAGATATTATTAGTATTTTCTTTAGATTCGGCCAATTAATATAAATGTCTGAATGCTAGGAAAGTTGACCCAGCGGGGTGCGAGTCACCATAGGGGCACACATTTACTATTTGCTTCTTTGGCCTCATCTGCTACAGAAACAGAGAGGCTCGTGCGAAGCAATTAACATACAAAATTATTGATAATGATAAGGTTACTCTACTCTTGAATACATGTAATTTTACAGACTGGAATTTTGTGTATCTTGTATCAGTATGAAACTTGACTAACCTTTACAAGTGGAATCTGGTGCTCATTGCAGAGGGCTTGCACCAACTTTTTGTATGCAGCCTCATCACAGTTCTCAGCTAATACACACAGTACAGCTTGTCTCCTGTTAAATGAAAAATTTTGATAAATAAGTATACACAGAAACAAAACTAAATTACTATGCTAAGTAAGAATATTAACTGAAGTGAGAATAATGAAAAAAATCTGTTAAAAGAGCTTCTGTGAGACTTCTCTTGAAAAAATGTGTGTTTTAAATCAACGACTTGGCATTTTTTTTGTAAAAATTGCTATTGGCCATCTTTGATAAATCATTATACATGGCAAGAATAACCATAAATATTACAACAAAATGGCAAATGTCATGGATATTTTCAAAATATTGTTAGCTATATATAATTTATAAAAAATAGTATATTTAATACAAAAGATAATAAGGTTAGATGAAATTTGTATTTGTCGCACACTTGGGAGGCCACACTATTGTAAGTCAAGCAATGTGGTACTATGTGTATGCATTTATATTGGCTACGGGGAGGATCAAACAGCTCATACTATCTGATATTTCCACAAAACATATGACTAGAACAGTCACATGTTGAGTGAATATTTGGCTAGACCCATAGCCTGTGGGCATAGTTATAAACTGTCATTATCATAAAGGTTAGCTGTTACCTAAGACTTGGAAGATTTTTATATTGGACATCAAAAAGTTTTGGAAACCCAACTCCCTAACCTTCTTTTAAAGACTTTGTTTAGATGTTGTATGTCTAAAATCTCAATTAAAAATCTTCAATTATGGATCGAAGATAGAATCTAAATTTAAATTGATGCATTTAACATTCAAATTTGGAATACATCTTTAATCTGAAATTCTAGAATAGATTCCAAATTTGAATTTTTTCTACAAAAATTTGAATTTGGAATTTACTCTCTTATAATATTATGTTTAAAATGCTTAGAAGAAGATTAAAATATTGCTTGATAAACTTACTTGTCAAGTGCTTTAGCAGCTTCATGGAGTCCATGTACAAGACCGCCGTGGATGAGTGCAGTCTTTAACACTTCTTGTAGAGCTGTGTTCACGTCCATTGCCCCTCCGCTCAGGACGGGGTTAGGAATGGGCATTTCACTACACATAAATAAGAGTAAATTAAATATAGTAGAGCATATTTATTTAGTTTTATGTCTGTTGAACTTGCTGTAATTAAAATTCTATTTTAATTACTTTTTAATTCAATTATGCAGTACAAATAACCATTTTAATTTCACTCAAAACAGGACATGTGGTGTGGGAATTGGTCATTGAGAGAGAAATGAATCGAAATAAAATTGATTGATTAATATTAATTTTTAATAAAAAAATATATAATAATTCCAGCCATATAAAAATAACTAAATAGTATTGATAGGGTCCGTCTTATCACCGACAAAGTGGTAATTTTAACGCGGTTTCGGCGAGCAGGACAAATAAGCGTCCGCATGTTTTTTTAGGACACCGACAATCGAAACATGGGACATATGTTCACGATATCGCCAGTGTAACTTGAAAAATTTAATCCTTACTATCATTGGGATTTTAATGATATAGCGAGAAAGCGAGACGTTTTGATACCAATTGTGAATTTTTAGTTCGAACATAAGATATCTTTAAGTTAGGTAAATAACATGAGATGGATAACATTTGAGGTTATGTTGACAACCATCAACAAATACAAAAATTTTCGATTCCTAAGAGAATTAAATAATCCATTTTAACAATTATAATAAGCAGCGAATTTAACATTGCGTTAATACAACAGTTTCTGTTAAAATACATGTAAACAAAACAATACTTACGCATCGACTTCAGCCATAGTTTATCACGTTTTGTACACCTGAAATATGGAATGAAACAAATTAAATAACTCGTATACATTATATCACAATAATCAGAAACTATTAAGTTACAAAGATCGTTTAAATTAAAACAGATTTCACTAATTTTATCACAAAGTATTTGACACTTTACCTTGCGTACCGGAAAAAGACAAGAGTTGCCATGATTATGGTACAAGTGACTTATATAAAAATGTTACTAGACGTAAAATGTTATAGAGAATATAGTATCTATAAAAAGTTTTTTTTAAAGTATATGATATATAGATGGCGCTGTTGTAGTTAAAGGGTAAATGTGTATAATTAAATTGTTTCTTTTTTTATTTAAAATAGATTAATTTCGCAATTTAATATTTTATAAAAATTTAACTTTGGTATAAGTACTTTGTGTACGTTTCAGTGCATTGTAGTCCCCATAGGTTTCAACAATCAACTCGGTATTGGCAACAAAAGAAGTGCAACAATAGCGGGCTTATTTTCTAATATTAAAAATAATTTTGTATCAACGTCACTTTGATAAAACACTCTGTTTTGCTATATTTATTTAATATATTTTACGTTTTATTTTATGATATTAAATTGTTTCAATTAAATAAATATGATCAAGTAAGTTTATATAAAATGTAACAATTTTCACAGTTAAATGGCACGTAATCCTGATATATTATTTATGACGGAATATATCAAGAATGTACTATATTTTGCAACAGTGAGACAAGGGAAAATACCTATTAACACAAATGATACCCATTACTTCTCAATAGACAAAGAATTGATATACGAAAATTATTATTCAGATTTTGGACCTTTAAACTTAGGGTGTGTATACAAGTATTGCAAAATATTAAATGAAAAATTAAATTTTTACTTAAACAAGCAATGTATTGTTCACTACACGTCTGTTGACCCTAAAAAAAAGGGCAATGCTGCTTTTCTTTTAGGATGTTATGGAGTATTATATTTAAGTTTAACTCCAAAAGATGCATTAAAACCATTGATTGTCCACGGTCAAAGTTACAGGTAAGTTAAAATTTTTTTTCATAATGTGAATGATTAAATTTAACCCAACTCAATTGGATTACATTAAATTAGCAAATTTTATCATTTCAAGACCATTTCAAGACGCATCGCAAGGTGATTCAATGTACACGATATCATTATTGGATTGCCTTCAAGGTCTAGCTAAAGCGCGAGAATTGAATATGTTTAACTTTCAAGATTTTAGTTATGAAGAATATGAACGCTTGGATAAAATTCATGGGGGTGATCTAAATTGGATCGTACCTGGTAAGTAAAACACATTTTATCTGGTTTATGATACACACTATCGTTTTATCAATATAAGCTATTGTTTAAATTCAGGTAAATTTCTTGCTTTCATTGGACCAGTCGATTATAGCGTATCTTTATACCACCCTCCCGAGATGTACATCGATTACTTTCTAGAAAATAACGTTAAAATTGTCATAAGGTTGAATAAAAGACTTTACGATGGTAATGTGTAAGTACGTATTTTATAAAGTTGCCACATTTTCAAAGAAACATTTTAAATGTAAAGATTGATCTGAAAAAGATTATAAATCTTTTTCAGGTTTATCAATGTTGGAATAGCACATTATAATTTATTTTTTCCCGATGGGTCTTGTCCACCGAGACATATTTTACAAAAGTTTTTACAAATAAGTGAAGAATCAGACGGTGCTATTGCTGTTCATTGCAAGGTTATGAATTTGAATTTATGTCATTGTTTATTTTATCGATGTAGTTAGAAAAAAAATCGCATTTATGCAATGATTATTTAGGCAGGTTTGGGTCGAACTGGTTCATTAATCGGATGTTACTTGATGAAACATTATCGGATGACAGCTCATGAAGCTATAGCTTGGATGAGAATATGTAGACCCGGTTCAGTTATTGGACATCAACAGGTGAAACATTAAAAGATTTTTGAATATTATTTTTTTCACTAAGTCATATAACAACAGAATTATTTTAATTCTTAGGCTTGGCTAGAAGAATTGGAGTCATGGTTGATAAAACAGGGAAATATTTATAGGTAAAAGAACAAGAATTATAAACATCATTATTAATTTAGTTAAATATTTAAAGACTGAGTATAATTAAAATTCGTAAAGTTTTTAACAGGAGACGTAATTATAATGATATTGATAAATTACCTGTCCATGAGTTTGGAGTATACTCTATTGCTGAGAAAACACATAAATATAAGCCGGTGATAAATAAGTCTCAATCACCGCCACCACCTATGCAAAGGCAAATTCATTCTGATCAAGTCCGACCTCAAGCTTCCAAAATAAGACAAGGTTCGATGTTTATTGTTTTATTAAATTTCAGACAGTGTTATCTTTAAGAACGATTTCTTATCACTTTAAACTTTAAAGTAACACTGTTTGAACGTGTTATTTTTTTTTGCTATTTATGCATAACTTACTGCCGCTACCACACGTGATAACAGTTTTATTTTAAAATATATTTAAAATTATTGTTTTGTAAGGCTGATCTTTATTTATATTCAGATAATGCTGAAAATAATGAAGACGAGCTTTTTCTTGCATCGTGTGATTTAACAGTTGCAACTACAGAGCCAATGATTCACGTGAAAGGCTGTGTGATTAAAAGTAGTTCAATTTCCGAAGATTTGCATTCTAACGATGATTCTCGACAAGATGTTCCTTGTTGGAAAAAATATTTATGTTGTAAGCCGTGTATGAAATTGTGTAATGACAAATTATGGTTATTGGCAGTACGTTGTGCAAAAATAGCGCCTAAAAGATGCAATTCAAGTAAATGTTGCATTTTTCTTGATACGGTTAGTTCTAATTTTCCACATCAAGCGTATATTAATTGAATTTGAATAATAATAACATACAATTTTAAATATTTTGTGTTGAGGTAGCTCCTTGTAAGGCGATCGAAGATGAACGGGTCGAGTGGATCAAGAAGATGAACACAACTCAGAAAGAGTCACAAAAAGGGTATAATATTTTACCATATACATTTCCTAATTTATCAAAGATGCCTGATTTAAGGCATGATGTATTTGTAGAAATCCAACGGAAGGAAACAAATCACCACTTGGAAGTGGTGAATCTCGTAATTTGCGTTCTTCATCAAGATATAGTACAGCTAAATTACAAGGGGAAAATAGCGTTGTTAAGTCCAATGTATGTATTAACAAATTATATTTATAAGATCATATTATATGATGAGCTTATAAGTTTTTATTTATATGATAAAATTATTTTAGGATAATGATAAGAATCCTGGAAATTTAAACACTTCCAAATTTAGTACGAATCAGACGCAGGTCGCAAAAACGTTAAATGAAGCGAAGGTGAGCTATAATAATAAATGATAAAAATAAAAAAATATCGATTTTTTGATGCAGAAATAATTCGAAATATCGTAATTTTATCTTTACTTAAGTTTTTCACAGACATAACTAATAATCGTTTTCATATTATTCCAAGGTGTTATAAAAAATATACTGCAAGTAGATATTTGAAGCACCAAGCTTTTGCAAGTTAACAAGCCCTACTACCCTAAATTTTAATTTTTTTAATTTAACATACGTTTCATCCTTTAGGCTTCTAGAGTTTTATTTCACACCAGAGAATATGTGACGCTTTATTTTAAAATTTAAACATAAAAATATATAATTTGTAGAATTTATTAATGCGAAGTACAAATGATCAACGTGAGAAGTATTTGGGGTCAACCATTACAATTAAACCGCATTATTCTACTGTAGTTTCGAATAATTTAAACGGCCGAATAGCATTTGGGAATTTAACGAAAACACCACCGTCAGTCTTCACTCTTGGTAAAATTTTCTCTACATATTATATATTATCTCTATAATATTAATCAATAATAAGCATTAAAAAGTTGAAAATCAAATATGCATATTTTTTTAGGACCTAGAAACTCAATACAACCGCAGCAAAAGCGCCGACTAGGCCGGAGCCCGAGCCCTCCTGCAGTAAGAGTGACAGAACAATCTCGTGCAACGAACACGCCCACTCTAGTACAAACTGTTAAAGATAAAGATTCAAAATGCACTTTAAAGGAGGCACTTTCGAGACTAAAGCGTATGTAATTAAAATAGTTTTTAATGATATGATTTTGTTATTCAAAGATATCAATAAAATTGTAACTCTTGAGTAGTTTTGCCATAAAACTCACCAACCAAAAGGAATAGTTCTATAGGTATATTCCTTTCACTGGGCTTACAAAAAAATCTTTAAATAAATAAATACCGATTTCAATCCAATACGTTTCAATTTAATTTAATCGTAAATAATTTACACGCTTTGCATACATATAATATAATATCTGTACCTCTCAGTCCTCGGTAGTTCTTCACGAACGTTTTGAAAGCTTGCATATTATGTTGCATACATTGCTTTATATTTTACGTTCGTCATGCTGATTAAAGTACTGGCAACTTTAACCTGTCATTTGTAATTTGAATGACAGAAATTTGAACAGATGACTGTCAAATTAGTAACCTTTAAAGTTACAATGAGTGCGATATTTGTTTTATAAAAAATGTTTTCATAGAGAAAATATTATTTCATAAATAATCCAGATAAAACTAACGCCACCTGAGATGGGTGCTTTAGTATCAAGAGCGTTGCGACCTATTAAGGCTTTTAATATTGAGAACCGGGCTCACCGGGTTATTTCTAAAGAAAAACCCGTTCCAGCTCCCATGTATCCTTCAACACTTGAGGACCTTAAAAGAGCCCAAGAAATAGACCCACATCTTGATGAAAAACTTGAAAAAAAAGACCCAGGATTAGACTTAAGATTGAAGGATGTTTATGTAACATCATTTGGTAAGCCTGAGGATGATGTGACGAAGGAGAAGAGACTACAGAGTATGGATAGACCGCTACCCGAAAACCGTGCTGCAGTTCCCGATTTCGACTTTGGTTTAAAGGAACCAGACAAAATCACCTATGGAAGAACTACACTGCGGCAAGCCATAGATTATATATCATCACATCAAATCAACCCGACTGAGGTTACAGCAGCAAAAATAGCCTATGAATATAATATGAAAGAGGAAGATGTTGAAAATATACTTAAATATTTTAAAACCTTTGAAGTTTATTTACCAGCTACAAAACAGAGTCAAGCTATGTTTGCTGGTCCCTCAGCATTAAGGAAACAGTTGCAAAAGAGTGATGTTAAAGAGATTGAAGGAAAAAAAGAAGGAGCTGAAGAAAAGGAAGCTCAAAAAAATGTATCGTAGATTAATAAGTAGTTGCTTCTATGAAATATTGTAATAGGAAATATAATTAATATAATGTAAAAAAAAAAGGTTTATGGCTTACCTCAACAATTAAATTGGATGAACTAATAGTGTATATTAATTGCTAAACTGCTGATCAGTTATATAAACAGTGCAAATGTTACATTTAGGAATTTATCCTTCCCTTTTTTCAAATATAAAAACATGTAACTTTGTTACAATTAGGATCCATACTCATAATCACATTGGATCTCTTCATGAAGTTTGTAGAGTATAATATAAATATATATGTATTTAAATAAAATGTGATCTAGTTATAGATAATAAAAAATGTTATGTTTATTACTTGTTTTAATTTTTTATCTTTCAAAAGTACTTTAGCAATACATATAAATAAAATTGTTTTTAATTTTAATTAGTAATATTAAAATAACCACTAATTACCGAGTGCACCAGGATGTAAACATGCATACATAATATGCTAAAACACCATTTAAAAAAATGTTTGTTTATCATTTAAAAAAAAAGAATCGGATTCTAACTTTAATTACCATATTCATAACATTGTATATTTTTAAATAAAAAAATTTAAGGGTAGCAAGACTTTTGATGAACTTGATGTATGAGTTATTGCTTTTTAAATCAGGCAGTATGAGTGTAGAAACAAACAATATTGTTGTAACTGTTCTGAAATCTATCATCTATCCTATATATATATATATATACTATCCTCATAAACCAATAGTTAACTCATATAGTTAGCATGACGGAAATATTGACCTTGACAACGCTCACGCCACGTAAGGATGGGTTTAACCTTGATTTGGCATAAGTCATAATTAGGGGCTATATAGAGGGGCGCGGAGGGCGTCAGCAGTGCGGCCTACGTGATTGGTTCTTATGCGATGCTTCATTTTCCGCGAGTCTACTATTTGTCAAAATAGTAGCGCCACGGATGTACCTAATAGCTAATGTAGTCGGGTAATACACTCACAATGCGCACTGTTCCCCCACATTTTCTTTTACCACCATTTCTTCTCAGACGTAAACTTATGTGGCGTTTGCTACGAAGAAGGTAAACTGCTTCCTTTTGTAAATGATATTTAACGGAATTTAAATTATTTTTTAGTGCCAGCACCTAGAAACGGATCCATCGGTGCAGCATCCTTGGGTGCTCGTAGAGACGCTCCACCGGAGCGAAGAGCGC
>JAOPUB010033572.1:0-10859 GCA_027564055.1 Neptis clinioides
TTATAGTTTACCCATAACAATCGTTTTAATGATTTAGATGTTTGCTCCAAAGTAATGTCATTTTGGCGACGGGATTTTGAAGTAAATGGTTTAATCCTTATAAAAGTTTGCTCTAGATAACTTTTGAATTAATGAAAAAAAAACTGAGAATGAATATAAATAAAACTTAAAACTATGTAAAAAATCTTAAGTCCCCCGTGCGAAGCCGGGACTGGCCGCTAGTACTAAATAATTTTAATATACAAAATACCCACGCGACTTAATTCGCGTGATGCTCCGCTCCTATGGGTCGTATCGTGATATTTTATAGCCTACACCCTTCCTGGATAATTAGACAATCTAACACAAAAAGAATTTTTCAATTCCTAACTTTTTTGAAACATTCTTAATTTTTATAAATAAGATGTCTGATTTCATTGATAAATGATTTCAGTCACTATAAAACCATCTTAAATACCTACCTAATAACTCAGGCAAATAACAAAATTACTTCTTAAATTTCTAGATTGGTCCACGCGGGGGAATCTAGAGAGTACAACCGAACGGTTACCGCTGCATCCGCCGACTCTTCGTCAGCAGAAACGCAGAGGCTGCTCTCTCTAGCTGGTGTGAATATGACCGAACAAAGGCTTTTACAACGAAGCTCGGATAATTCGGACACTCATAGAAGCTTTCTTGTCGCCAATATTGACAAACTTGACACAGAAACAAAACTATTGTCAATGAGAAATGTCGAACAAAGAAGCGAACCCCACAGGCTATCAACATACGAGCAACAGCAAAACATTCTTAAGCAATCTAGCGAAGATTGTAGACGATTATTGCAGCAATCTACAACTGTTGGTCCCGAACTTAAAACGGATACCCGTTTATTGACATCGTCCAGCTTCGATTCCAAATGCGCTATCGAAAGTGGAAGAACGACTTCCGCTACAGATCAAAGTGTTATAGCTAGTTTTCTACAAAACTCTGCTTCGGCGACAAACTTTAGTGTTGAATCAGTGAAGTTACCCAATTCGACTACATTCACAATGTGCTCGGAAGCCGCTAAACTTATGAATACTTTACAACAATCACCCTTACCCCTAAAGGGAACTGTTAATTTAAGTACGAGTCCCATACCATCACAGTTTACAGATACAAAACTTAGCAGCGTATTAGAGCAACCTAAGCCACTTGAATCAAGTCGGTTGGTTTCACAAGCGCAACAACAAGAACTTAGTCGATTGCAATCTAGTACGCCACCATTTAAGGAATATATGAATATTCCTAGTTACTCATATTTACAGAATACCGGAATTCAACCGGTTTCGTCAGATGCCAACTATAGTAATGCAACTACGACTGATTTATTTCCAAGTACACTATACAGACCAGATAGTAAATTTTCTCTAAATAGATATACAACAGGACAGACTTTTAATCAGATTTTACCTAGTAATGAACCAACAAAATTTCAGCAACAATACTCGTCATCAACCGACGAGGGATGTGAAACAGATATGGAGGAGCCAAATGCTCAAAGTGGAGTTCAAAACCGATTAAGTTCTTATGCGAGCTCTAGTTCTAGTAGCGGTGTGGTAACTTTTTTTAATAATAAAAGCCTGAGCCAAAATCTTAGTTGCGATTCATCACAAAGCAACTTCTCTACATTTGAAAGCATTGACTATCAACTGTCAGATTGCTCGAGTGATTTAACTAGCAGTTTGCCGAGCTGTACGTCCAATGAGGATAAATTAGCTTATGAGAATAATTCCCTCGTCAACACTAGTCCAATGCATCCATGTGTGTATATATCTTCCTACAATAGCAAAACTTCTGGTACAGGTTTCATTGCTCGACATAACCCTATCAATTACCAATCTGCAAACAAAAACTGTACTCGAGCTATAACTAGAAGTCCAGTGGATTTCAGAGAGGGACGTCGAGCGAGTGACGGTTTGGTCGCACAACAGGCTGCACAATCAAACGACACACAAAAAAGCACCCTCGCATTCAATAGTCAGAGATTAAACGAAAATTGTAAGGCGAAAGGTGTTTTAGAACTCCACCTCGTACAAAAAGAGGCACAAAAGTTGAAAACTCAATATCAATCCTCTCTTCCCGCGGAAGAGATGACACAAAGACAATTACAGCACAACCAATTTGCTGCCACGTTTACACCACATTTCTTAGATACAAAAACTCCTACGAAACGAATAAGCTTACCTGAATCTTTTAATTATTCGAGCACTTCTCCACCAATGCCGGCAAGTCCTAAAATGACTCTACAGGATAGTTTAGAGCTTTCCCATGCGTCGCTATCTCAAGTGAGCAAGCCTCCGCTCCAACAGCAACTGATGCAACACAGGCTCTTTCAACAGAAACGACAATTACTACAAAAGCAAATGACTCCACCAAATTTGCACGAAATGGGTGCTCTTCATAGTTTACAAGTAGGTTTGAGTCGACGTCAGATGTTAAGGCAACAGAGTTACAAAATTGCACAACAACAACAGATTCTTCCACCTTTACCTCTGACCGAAAAGGAAAATAGAGATTTGCTTGCGTTTCAGGCTATAGTTGAGGATCCGAATCGGATAAAACCGAAAGAAGAGGAGGAGACGAAATTTGTATATGAAGGATCGATGGATATAATACAGAAGGAGAGATTAGGCAACGAAAACTGGTCTAACTTGCCCTCCAGTTTGCAAAGCGCCTGTCAGATATCAGAGATGAGGCGCGACGGGTCGCGCGAAGAAGAGGCTTGGCAGTGGAATCCAGGCCTATTCCAGCCACACACGCAGCCTTGCTTCCAGGTATTCCAACAGATCAACTAATACATCACGTAGATTCACGTAGACTTGAATGTAGAGCACGTGAACTCATGGACGTTTTTATTATTTGCAGTAGTATAAACATATAGAATATAGTAGAAGTCTTGCTAATCAATTATTGAGCCGCTTTAATACTATAATATCTTCTCTAAAGTACAATTTACGTCAATTCATTGCATATTACAGAAGTACAAGTTTGTTTGGCGTTATTTCATGTTTTAGATTTTATAGTATGCATATTCTAGAAAGTAGAATCATATAAAGAATCATTCTACTTTACACTTCCATCAGCACTTTATCATGCTGTAAACAAATATGAAAGACAAATATAGAATTATTTAGAAACTTACTATGGCATATTATAGAAACGTCCACGTAAACACATTACATTTAAATTTGGATTATAAGCATCGTGATAATAAATATTCTGAATTAAATATCAGACTCGATCATAGAAGAGCTAATTAATTAAATAGACTCTAAAAAATTTTAACTTATTTATAAATCTAGATTGGGACTCAGTTACCTCACCACGGATCGAGCTGTACTGCGCTATCAAATACTGTTTTTGTATAAAAAAATAAATTATTCGGATGTTTGTAAATATTATGTAAAAGAGGAACATCGTTGTCGCAGCAAATGATTGGACTTGGTCAATGAATGGTCATGATATGTTCGTTATTCTGAATAAGATAAACATATTAAAGTGCAGTGCAAATTTGCTTTTACTGCTCACTGAAATAAATAATGTAACAAAGCTGAAAGTAATTTACTAATTGTTTAACAGATGTAAGTATGTCTGCACTGTACTTTAGCTATTACGTCATACAAAGGCATGTACTCTAGAATGCATGACAATAACTAGTGCTTTAAATTTAAATAGTCATGTTAATTTATCTTTACCTCTGGTAAGATAATTAATAGTAATAATTTACTATATTTTATATAAAGTTATAGCAATTGAATTGTTAAATAACGGCGGTACTCGTTACATTTTATCTGTTTGTCCAGCGAATTTGCTAATCGGGTAAAACGATATTTAACATTGAAGTTGTTATTTATGACCCAGGAAAGTTTATAGTCATAACATTTTTATGCCGTTTTAAAATGTTTATATTTGGATATGTAATCCATACATTTTATACTCAAACGCACAGTTCATTCCTGTTTAAATAGTATAAATGAGCTTGCCAAATAAATTGTATTATATTGTATGATAATACTATAGGATTGAATGTACTGCAAACATCATAAATGTTCCTACGTTTCATAAGGGCTCCGACACAATATTAGTTATAAGTAACTATTTATTATTTTTAGTAATGTCATTCGAGAGTATGTTTTGTTCGTGGAAGTCTGTATACAGGTTCTCATTCGTATTCGCTAAATATGTAATATTGAATGTAAGATGTGATAGCTTTACTTAGATGCAAGTTTTATTTAAAATACAAGTAAATGTAAAGTTTATAATAGTTTATTGTTTTATTTTATCACCTTATTATTTCGCTTTTTCGTAGACGACACGGCAATGCATGCACATTTAAATAGTAAACGCCTGTGTGCATCCAATAGGTACAGTGAACAAATAATCTGATGCTTACAACACAAAAATCCGTCACCGTTAGGTAAGACAAGTTATTTTAGCTACCTTATTTTTTATATTTTACGATTTATTACGATCCAACTCATGTCTTGTTGCGATGCTGGCCTTGAAAGTGCAAAAGAGAATGTTGTGACAATAGCGAAACCCAAAATCACAAATTCTGGGTATATAGTATGGATCGCTAGTCAATGAAATGGTTTTTAAATAGCATCATAGAGTTTACAAATTAATAATAACTATGTATTTGGTTTTTGTTATTAGAATCAACATTTAAACAAGTAAAATATACTTTATTTATTTCAGGCAAACTGGCAAGGCCACAGCTTGCCTCCAACAACAAACATGCTGCCATTGAGCGAGAGTCCGATACTTGAATTAACCGAACAAATGGAATCTATATAAGCAATATTTAATTTTAAAGTCGCTCATAATATAATTATGTTAAGCTTACGTTAAAGAAATGCTACGCATACAATTGAGGCAGCCTTACTTTCTTAAACTGAATAATGTCAAGTTAATTTAAGTTTTAAAGAACCAATTAATTAAATACATTAATAATAATAACACCAATAATTATGTGACGAATGATAATTCTAAAAGCTGTGCACATTCCATTCACCAGAAATAAATTAAGTAATGAGCGAACCTATTAACCAACAAAATACACTGGATTGTGTATCGGGAGCAGTTTACAAAATCCCGCATAGCTTTATTAACAACTTTGATGGCCAGATCAATATCGTAACCATTTCAGTGTGTTTTGCGCATATAAATTTGAGTATTGAAAACAATATAGTTGAAATTTTTGAATTTAAATTAAGGTTCAATATATTAATAATATGTTATAGTGATAAGCAATGGACAATATGATGATAGGTTAAATAGTTACAATTAAAATACTTAAACTTGTATCTGGAGGCGCGGTAATCACTGGCATAAAATTGCTATTTGAGCTATATTTCAATCCCAAGATTGGATTTTTAAACTCATAACGAGAATTTTAAATCAATATTTAAAACTGATTTGAGTGAATTGATATTTAGCTTTAGAAAATTGATATTATTTTTTTTCAGTAACGATTACAACTGTAACAAGATCTTTTACGATTTGTACCATTTTACAGAATCCGGTTAATATATAATTATATATAAAACTCAAGTGATTATTGCATTCAGATGAAGTGAGTCCCTGTACATAACTACCTCCTAAATAAATAATCTTTGTAAAACAAGACTGAATTCAGTGTCAATTCAGATCAGTGGCAACCCTACCATCCATGGGCTACCAAAAATATCTAAAAAATAAAAATGTTCCGTAAACTATAACTAACTTAGCGTGTGTATCCCTTTAGAACGTTGACATTTTATTATTAATTTTCACAATATTTTTACATCAATAATTACATATATCAAGTTTTATAACAACTTCTTATGCTTTTTTATTTATTGTTTTATTGAATGATCAGAACTATCCTTAGTTGAGACTTGGTAAACTGTTAAATTTTAAAACTCTGTTAATTTTATCGTATAATATTAGCTCTTGTATTAGTATAACTCGAAGGTGTATGAAGCTTTATCGAACAATAACAATAACTTACATACGTAAGAATGTTACATTTTAGTAGGTTTCTATAACTTTAGTCGAAGTAGTATATAGGTTGTTTGGAAGCTTTTACACGAATAGAAAATATTGCCACTGTATTATAATCCGTACCGTAATGTTTCATGTTAAGCGCGTTCATTTTTAGGTACATAGGTGTAGAACAATTATATACTTTGAGGAAGCAATCGTAGAAAATTATAAGGCATATCACACTTTGCTTACAAAAGCTGAAGTACCTAAAGAAGTATACAAACGTCCAGCATAGAAATATTACGAGTTATTAACTTTTTACAGCATTCGTCACCGCAATGAGAACTTTGCTATGGTTACTTATTCAAAGAAATGTATTATTGAAACAGTTGGGCGAAGTCGTCTCTGGTTAGTAAGTAGTGGTTTATAGTTGTGTGATTCGTACTCCGTATTATCACATTGCCAATTATAATATTGTGATAGTATCGCTATACAGATTTGGTGCAGATTCCACATTTACATTCATCAATGATCATCGAGCAATAAAAAAACGACTAAGTTAAGATTTTTAGCGGCTACGCAACTTCAGGATTATATTTTATACTGTAACTGTTGTTATTTATGTACATTCTGATTAAATTGGTATTTCAGTTGGTGCACAATTTTTTGATATAAGCTATATAATCACGATGGTATTTTATAAGAACTTTAAGTGGTTTCATATATGGAATCATAACTGCATCTAAATCTATTATAGCATCAATGGACTTTGTTTATGCTGTTTCGGTTGTGATACTGCCATAAACGATTAGAATTATTGTTTGTAACGATGTAACTACCTATAGAACATTCGAAATACAATACTTCACTATTTACAAGTTTTTCTTTTGTTACTCCCGAACCCATCAATTAAAAAAACCGTAGCATGTGGCAACACTGCGTCACCTAGATAACGCGGGAATAGTATAGCTCCTATCAGCAAAGAATTTTTAAAATTGGTGCAGTAGTAACAAAATAGAGATGACTTATTGATTACAAAGCATGGCAACACTGCACCTCCTATACCACTATGGTATATAGTAGCTTTCTATCGGCGAAAAAATTATTAGTCTGTTTAGTAGTTTCAGAGATAATGTCCAAACTACAAAATTGCCACTCTATTTCACTTAAATACCCATATCTTTTTAATTATTATAAATATGGTAACGCCTTATAGTCAATATTACCCCGAAAGGATATAGCTTTCGTTCGGCGAAAGAATAATCAAAATCGGTTTAGTACTTTTAGAGGTAATTCCCAATTCACAAAATGGTCACTTTATGACACTTTAATGGCCTTATCTTATTAATTATATTAAATATGGCAACACCACATAGCCCGTGTTACCCGGAAAGGACATAGCTTTCGATTGGTGAAAGAATCTTTCGGAGCCTATTGCGAACAAACAAACAATTCTTTCCTCTCTATACAATAGTGTGGATGTGGATGACAATTGGGTTTCAATGTTAAAAAAATTTAAACATGCCATTCAACTATCATCTAATTAATATTTATTAATTATTTGACGTGACTTGTTTTTAGTGTAACAAATTGCATCATTGTTATTATCATGAGTGGACGGTAACGACTTGCCAATTGCTCTATTATTATACATTTACTAAAACAACAATATCGCATTCTATCACTTGTCTTTTATCAGTTTTGTTATCGTAATAAATTCGAAGTTATTAAGTAATCCTTATCAACATTGTTTGGAGCATTATTTTAAGTTTACTTTATTTGTTGTGCGCTTAGTTTTGGGTGATTAAAAATGTCGCGTAAAATAATTGACTTAATACAGAATAGCGATCGCCTCACTTTTTCATATGAATTAACTCCTGGTATATCGGAAGAAGTGTTAGATAATTTAGATTTTGAACCATTATTCTTTTCAATAACCTGGCACGGGCTGACTCATGAGTGTACATTAGATTTTCCACCTTTGAAATTAGCAAAAGATTTGAGACGAAAAGGCAAAGAGGTGTTGCTGCATATTACTTGTACGAATATGAGAATAGATTACCTAAATGATTTACTACAGTTGTTACAAGAAATGGGCATCTGTAACTTATTTATTATTTTAGGTGGTAAGTATTTTTATCGTGCTTTTAAAATACTTTATAAATCGTTTGGCTGATACGTGAATATTCTTCCAGAAGGCTTCGACTCAAATAGATCAGATTTTACAAGTACACAAGAACTGGTTAAATATATACGACAGTGTACAGGCCATTATTTTTGTATCGGCGTCGCTGGATTTCCTGATAAAGACAAGATAATACATTTAAAACAAAAAATTGACAGTGGAGTCGATTTTATCATAACTCAGGCATTTTTCGACTACAATATTTATAGCGATTTTTTAGTAAAATGTAAAGAAATGGAAATATTTGTGCCAATTATGCCTGGAATTTTTCCCTTCGAATCGTCCAAAGATTTAGAAGGTTTTATAAACTTGTGTAAAATATACGTTACACCTGAAACGAAAAACTTGTTAATTAACAAGTCTGGTAGTAAAATTTCCGAGAACATACTTATGGATCTGATTACAAAAGTTAACGCTAAACATTTTCACTTCTTTACACTTAATAAACTAAATAGAACAGCAAAGTTGGTCAAGAAAGTAAAATCACATTTTTAAATACGATAAATAATTACAATAATATATAATTGACTACTTCGATATAGTGTTTTCATATTTGAACCTTGATGTCAGTTTTAGATTTAATAATATTGGCACATATCTAATTTTGGGTTTTTGCTTCTGTGTAATTTAGGGATTTTCGCCTCTACGTAACAATTGATTTCTGAATTTTGCATAGATATTAGATTGTTTCATTGGTATACCATTCACATAATGATGAACTCCTCTTTTCGTGGAATTCGGCATATTTTTGTATGACTTGATCTAATGCGGCCATATTCACAACTGATAACTTTATTTTTGAATCGTTGGATGATCTGGCGATTGCTTTTACAGGTGCAACCACATAGCTGGTTACCATAAGTCCGTACAGGCATTAATACTTGTATATAATTTTTGCCAAACAGACAGTACATTTCTGGTAGTGTATTTTTAGTTCCGAATTTTTCTTCTTGATTTGTGTTTTCCAGCGCAGCTTAAGTCAAGAGTACTTTCGAGATATTTGACATTATTTGATATTTGAGCTCGCTCTCTAAAAATGACCGCCGTAGGCAGAGGCGGCGTAAGGTGTGGGCGACGTGGGCCACCGCCTACGGCCTCGTGGTACAAGGGGCCTCGCGCCTCATTGCTTCAAACCTATACAGTCTCCTAAAATCCGGTATTAAACAGATTTTTTTACGCCATGATTGATTCTATAATAAATAATAACAATATGGAATTAAGATTTACCAACATATTAAAATCAACATTTTGAAGATTTCGGTTTTCTCTAAGATTTAAACATGATTTAATAGCTAATGCCAGAGGAGCAAATATTAAAACACTGTAATAATTTACATAACGTCCTGCATGTGGGTGAGAACAGATTTACCCAACTTTATTATAGATGTGATACAGCTGCTGTCATATATAGCAGAAAATAGCTTGAAAGAAATTTACCCAAATATTTACACTTCTAGGCTTGTACTTCTAGCTATAATGTGAGTTACTGTGAGATACAAGGGTTCTATTTGTCTAAAAATAGCTAATATAAAAGGAATGAAATAATTTACACATATTAGTAATATAGAATCAACACATAATTTTTTTTAAAGAATCGGAGTTCCTGAGGGATTCCTTTCGTGAAGAATCTATATCAATTGTCTATAGTTAATATTATAAATGTGAAAGTAATTCTGTCTGTCTGTCACTCAATCGATGAAATTTGGTATGGTAGAGGTAGACTAGAACTCGGGAAAGCAGAAAATTTTAATTATAAAACATTCAGTTCGTTCGGTTCGTTGTCCTTTTTCCACCGACTCCCAAAAAAAAAGTGGTTATCAATTAGTCTATATTTTTTTATGTTTGTTACTCCAGAACTTCATAATTTATGGACCGAATTGAAAATTTCTTTTTGCATTTCATAAGATATGGTTCCAGATATGTCCAATTTTTTTCAAAACTCATTTCTGATGGTAGGATCCTGGAGGAATCGAGAGAACTCCTCAAAAATTATATGAAAACGTTTAGTAATTTTGAAATTTTCAGAAGGGTTTCAAGCATTTGCATTCAGAATTTATCATTTGGGAAACTGGAAGTGACCAGGAAGATCACAGATATATATAGCCATATTATGGTTAAGACTGTTAAGTTTTCATGTGGATGTTAGCGATAGACACTTAGACCTTCCCGCTTAAAATACCATTACTTGCTAAGGACACCGGAAGCTAGGTACTGGAACTTTGGAACTGGAGCTTATCCATATATTTATTAAAACACTTTTAATTGAACATTTTTCTATCTCATAATATAAAAAACACTTTTATGTAGTTATAATTATTGAAGACAGTTAATAATTATTATTCGTTTATTTTTTACAAAATAACACAAAACTAACAACAAATCTTGTTCAGAAATCACAATCAGTCGTTTACCAAAGATTATATATACAAGATAGATTGGGCAAGGCCCTACAAACCGGTCCGTAGTGACTGACCAATCAAATTGCTTCATTTTTAACGCCATTTATAGTGCTTGCACTGTCGATAAATATATGTATAGTAAGATTATAATTTATCGTATTAAGGTTGTTCTATTTATATGGCTTTATATAGCTTCTCAAAATATAGGTTTTTAATTATAACTTTTAGTTTAGACCATTATAAAAAGCTAAATATATTATACAATTCTCAGTAAATAATAAAAT
>JAOPUB010033582.1:0-10859 GCA_027564055.1 Neptis clinioides
AAAAATTTGTCGTAGGGTAGCAGCAAATTCTATTGTAGCTATTCTGATGTATAAGCTATATTACTGTAAAGTTTCATCAAAATCCGTTCAGTAGTTGTTGCGTGAAAGAGTAACAAACATCCATCCATCCTCACAAACTTTCGCATTTATGATAAAGATTTCGTACAATGCGAGCATACACCCATAGTACTCAGCTTCTAGACCTTGACACGTAAGCTAAACCTCTTCATGGATATAGTTGATTCAGGGACAATATTCTTTCCGACATGACCCCTTATAATATTTAAGTATGTAAATTCCAAGGCATTAGCAATGCAAAAACTCTTGTGTTGCTAAAATCATTGACAACAGTGCCAACACACTAACGAAAAGAACTTGAAGCGGTCACTGGACTACTGACGTGGCCTACTCCTAACACAGGCTTACTTGGACGGGAGAACAAGAATGCGAAGGAAGGGGAAGAAAAAAAAAGAACTGAATTAAGCTAAGGTAGACTTCTTTAGACAAATCCAGAATAGCTGAGAAGACATAAGGAAATGTAAATATTTCGTATTCCAGGTTGATTGACCTTTGCAAGCGAAATCGAAGCGAAGGCTTTCGTGTCATTTACTGAAAGGAATACTGTTCAAGCATTTCGCATTCTAAAGGACTGGTTTCTTATATCAATACTGAGAAAGTATATTAAATATTGGGGACAAATTGTGCGTCATGCGTTTTCCTTTCCTAAGGTATTGAATCGAGCTTAATTAGCCTTTACAGAATTTGTCAAAATACATTATTTACTTTACTCCAAAAATCGAGCATAGTCACAAAATACAATTAGGAGAACTGTAAATGCTACGCAGTTTATTCCTATAGCCTTTTCTGAATTTTTTCTATCAACGATAAAACCGACCATAGATATCACGAATACCACTTACCAAGTGCTTCAAATATCCTGAGGCACTATCCAGGTACCTTTACTGTGCCTACATTGTGTTTTCAGAGAAAGTCTACAAATCCAATCTAATAATAAAAAATACCATATACCAATTAACTGTGCCAGTTTCTAAACAGTCAAAATGTCAAATAAGAGATTGTTTGTTTGAACACTCTAATCTAAGGAACTACTAAGCTAAAGTAGAGTAGGTGGACTAGTGCCAAATAAATCAAGTTCTTGATATACATAGGTACTACACAAAATTACTTCACGTAAGAAAGAAAGAACTACAAAACAACTCTATGGACCAAAAATATAAAAATTCGTAAAAGATATATCTTTAGATTGTTTATGCAAAGTGTCTGTAAATAATAAAATGAAAAGAGTAAAATTACGACCGGAAGCATAGTCGTTAATATCGATCGGTTGGCAATTTGCTATCCAGATTAGACATTTAAGGTAATGGAAGAGCATGACTAATAATGTTATAAAGTTCAAACCTGTTGTAATGAACCAGTTTCAAATCCGCGATAAAAATAACAAACATAATTAAGCATGCTAATATTATATATACTAGAAATATGTATATGTTTGGGTGTATGATGTAATCTTGGAATAACTCATCCACCTTTATTGGTTTCTATTCATTATATAAACACTTATCAAAATAATTAAGTCATAAATTGCAATATATTTGCTAAATATAAATAAAATAGTTAACTTCACTATAAGGCTGCATTTCCACCAGATATTAGCGATGATGAGTAGAAAGGATTAAATGTGTGTGATACTGCAGACTTACTAACCAACCTGACTAGTGTGATAGAAAAGGAAAACTAAAATTTGCCTAATTTTGATTATGTCTCCTTACATAGGTTTCTTTAGATTTGGCCGTCCAAAGCATCAAACTAAGTTAGTTTAAGTTCTTAGGGAATGGATATCTACTACCAGTAGAAATAAAATTTCAAAAAATAGAACACAACAGAAGAGAAATTCTAATGTTATCATTTACAATTATTATATCAACGGATGTGACCCTTGTTTAATGATAACAGACATGTGTTCTCACACCCCCACATTTTAAAGAAATTATATTAGTTAATATTTTTATTTTAATACAGATCTAAAAGTTTAAGGCTGCATTTTCAGCTTAGGTTTGATTAGAGTGTGTCAAATAAAGTAATTTTAGTGGTTTTTATCAAAGACATATCTTCCTTTACACATCCTCACTTATCTCTAGTGAAAATGCAACCTAATTTTGTGAAAATGCAAGTTTTAACAAGTAAATGGTTATTTGAAAATAACAAATTATTCTAAGAAAAATTAAAATCTAAAGCTTTGGTTGAAAGGTTTGGTTGTAACGGTTTTAATAAGCCATATTTATTAGAAAAAAACTTCTCTTTACTTAAAAATAATTCAGTACTTAATACCACAGTAGGTCAAGGCTCAACTCTGAATTTTCAGTTTTACTAGTTTCTAGAAATTTTTTGCTGTTTTCACAATGAAGCAAAACATTGTGAGGGAACCCAAACCCACTCTGTGCATGTGAGTAAGATCTATTTAATTCTTTAATAACAAAGAGTTTTTTGTAATCGAATTTTAAAATGTTAGTTTTTTAAAAAAAAATATTCTAGGAAACATTACATAAATCCTTCTAAGAAAGATAAATATATAATAGGCATTAAAAAATTACTTGGCATCTGTCAAACTGTTACTTTTGATTTTTATTTAGAGTATTGTATTTTTATACACATGAACCTAAAATATTTTATATTTGTATACACAATTTTATTTTAGATTCTTATATCTAAATCAATGTTCAGTTCCAGTAGCTAATTATCTATGCAAATATAACAATCTGGTATTTTTCTAATTTTCTTACGTCTCTTGCAATCGCTATTCAGGTAAAATAGAATATATGTAACTCTTTAGAAGCACATAGTAAATTAAGCACATTCAAAGAGTAAAGTTCATACCTTTTTGATGATGAATTCTCCGTCATGTTTGCTGCTTCACAAGTACGTTCCATAACTACATAAACAATCAGTCATTATACCAAGAACTTATTATAGTAATGATTTATCACTTCATTTCATAATACAGCTGACAAATACAAATTTTATTATACGTGCGATCTATAGCATCGCATGATTCGCGTGTAGTTCATAACTGTCAAAAACAGAACACAGAGTACAAGCAGATGTGCACAAAGGCGCATTACGATCCTTTAAACGCAATATATTGAATAAAACCCATACTGTTTAGCTCGTACAAGACAACAAAATATTTATTTTTCATCTATTGTATGGTATTAACACATTTTAAATATAAAAGAAATTGTTTTTATTTTTGTTATATGTACTGATATAAATTTCAAATTATTAGGAAACAAAATTTAAAAATCGGAAATTAATGAAAATTTGTATGTTATTGCTCTTTACATTTTAATAAAGTTATTTAATGCGTTAAATATTATAAATATTTTTGAAATTTTTAAATGTTTATCATTTAATTTAAGACCTTAGCGTTAAACTAAACGTAGTCTTTACTCATTGGTTGCTATGGTGATATCATATGATAACAAAAGCATGGCCAATGGCTGTGTTCAAAATTCCCGTGTTTACTGTCAGGTTGTCAACCTCTAATGCAACCGCGAAACTATATTCTTTATTGATTAAACTTTAATAGTAACTATCCGATAAATGTTAGCTAACACAGAGGTTTCTAGAAAAGTTCGTAGCAATGTTTAAAAATACTTTTCAGTCCGGCTTTCTGTCAATTCTTTACAGCATAGGTAGCAAACCTTTGCAAATTTGGGACAAAAAAGTTCGAAATGGGCACATAAAGAGGATAACGGATAACGATATACAGAGCTTAGTGTTGGAAATTGTCGGCACGAATGTCAGCACCACGTATATTACTTGCCCGGCGGACCCGAAGAAGACGCTTGGCATTAAACTGCCGTTTTTGGTTATGATCATAAAGAATCTTAAAAAGTACTTTACTTTTGAAGTTCAGGTAAGGGTCACTATGATTCAAGTTTCATGAAATACTTATCGTCCTTCTATTTGCTAAATCTCATATTTAAGATAAAAGTTCATAATTTAACACACATATAACCTATATTATAAAAACATCTTTTAAAATATAATATTTAAATAATTTCAGGTCTTAGATGACAAGAATGTTCGCAGAAGATTCAGAGCAAGTAACTACCAATCAACTACTAGAGTCAAACCATTCATTTGTACAATGCCAATGCGTTTAGATGAAGGCTGGAATCAGATACAATTCAACCTTGCTGATTTCACAAGACGAGCTTATGGCACTAATTATGTAGAAACTCTAAGAGTGCAAATCCATGCTAACTGCAGAATAAGAAGGGTCTACTTCTCTGACAGATTATATTCAGAAGATGAGCTTCCAGCAGAGTTCAAGCTTTTCCTTCCAATTCAAAACAAGACAAAAACTGCTGTTGCTACATGAAAATGATTTAAATTTTATGAAACTACTCTAGTAAATTTATTTTTAAGTGTATTTTATTTTGTTTTTATGTTTACATACCATTCTACTGGCACCGTAAACCTTATCTATTTTGTATGCTTGTACAATTAAAATATCATAATAAATCTTGTTTAATTATGATATAAGAAATGTCATTACTGCTAATTTACTGCAATACTAAAGTTGCTACAATTGTTAACTACAAAAATTTACTTAATTAAATGGTAAAATTTAAATGAATATGCAATATCTTTGGATCTTTTTCTGATTTTACAACTTCTTACAACTTTTGTTTGATTTGAACAGGACTTCAATTAGGAGATAGGTGGTATTGTAGGGAGTAACTTAGGCTACTTTTACTTGATAAAAAGAAGTTGAGATCCGCGAGAACATAATACACTTCAGCGAAGAGAGGACGGGTCGGCAAAGTACATAAAATTAAATTACCAAGTAAAAATAGGCATAGGTAATATTGATTGTAGGGACATGTTAAATTATAGTCATTGACCTCTAAATAGTGTTTACATATTTTTAAATCTATAATGTCATTTTCATCTGTGGTCTATTATTTAAATATGATTGGACACATAATTCATAATGATAATAATGTATCGATACGTAAATTATTTCGTTATATTTCGAAATTCGTATGTGAGTGTTGCATCAGAATATCGAACTTTTCGATGTATGTGCTTCTTTTGTTTTAAATAGCCAATTAATCAAGTAACATTTAATTATGTATATTATAATGGTACTATGCACAAAATTACTTTGTTAAACATAAAATAATCGATAAAGTTTATCGATTTTTTAATGAAAAAATATGATAATAGGTGTAGCTCGCGCCACGTAAGTATAATGATCAGCTTGATTGCGCACAAGTCATATTTAGGGCCTTTTTAGAGGGGAGGCCACAGCAGTGCGTCACACGTGATTGTTTCTAGTGCGAGGTTTTAGTTTCCGCGCGTCGGAATTTTGTCAAAGTAATAAACGTCACGGATTTAATAGCCATTGCAGACGCACCGTAAACTCAGGATGCGCAATATTCCCTCACTTTTTTTTTCTCAACCGTGAAGTTGTGGCGATTGCTATATTGAATTTTAAATAAAAGAGCATTCTATAGAGGTCAATGTATAGAAGATTAGGTTTTAAGTTATCGATTAATTTGTTTTAAATATCGATATTTTTATGAAACCTATCGTAAATGTCAATGTCAAAGAAATCAAAAAAATTAGTTCGATTGTAGAAATGTTGAAAAATATATTAAATTATTCAATATTTCTTATATTATATTTAATAACATGTGTACCAAAATGCTACTCAAATGATATATTAGGATGCGGTGGCTTCGTCAGAAGCCACGCTAGCTTGGACTTCTCCAAAATCGAAATCGGCCTGTAAGTTAACCTCCACACTAAACTTTAATCTTATTTGATTGACCTACATTGACAATATAAAAGTGTTTTATGCTAAAACATTAAAAAGGGTCAAGAACAAAAGAATATATATTTCATAATTATGTTATATTTATATTTTATTCAATTCCAATGATTTTTTTATAGTAAAGTAGTCAGAAGCTATAACTTGATAAAATATATTTAATAATATGCTTCATACAATTTAAGACTTCTGTTAGATTGATTAATTTTTTTTCAAGACTATAAATTGTATTGCCCATATAGAAAAGTATAGAAAAGTACAAATTAATTTAATGTAATTTATACACTGCTTTATTTACTTTTAAATAATATAATTTAATTAAAAAACCGTCTTTGTGTCATCACATATTTTTCACACTGTCATTATATTCTACTGTTTTATAACACAGATGGTAGATTGAATAAAAGAGTATCATTACTATTTACAATATTAATTTTTGAATGGATTTATCGTTTTTTAAAGGTACACCAAAGAAGGAAGTCTGAAAGAGAAAACTGAGTGTGCACCAACTAATGGATACTACTTTTTGCCTTTATATGAAAAAGGAGAATATGTTTTAAAAGTGCACCCACCAGCTGGATGGAGCTTTGAGCCTTCTGAAGTAGAACTCCTTATTGATGGTGAAACAGACCAGTGTTCTACAGGCCAAGATGTCAACTTTGTCTTTAATGGGTTTGGTATTACTGGTAGAGTTATAACAGCCGGCCAAAAGCAAGGTCCCAGTGGAATTAATGTTCAGTTAGTAGATGACGATGGACATGTAAGAAATACAATCACTACAATTGGTGGTGATTTTCATTTTACACCAGTTATCCCAGGCAAATATGTTGTTAAAGCATCTCATCCTAAGTAAGTATAAACACATATCAGTTTGAAATTGTTTTGTTTTTGCTAAAAAAGTATTTGCATAGGATTATTATTATATATTGTGTTAGAGATTTTGACGAATAAATAATAAAATAATAATTCTAGCTAAATGTGTCTTCAGAATCCCTCTTTGATTTAAAATTTAGAAATATTGATTAATTTTAATAATTATAATTAAACTTTACAATTAATGTTAACAATAAGTTAGATGGAAGCTCTACAATATCCACCTTTATATGTTACTTAGAAGATACAAGGTGTTGGTTAGAGACCAATGAGGGACACAAACATGTTTGAAACCTTTTCTTCCATACATTTTTTTAAGGAAACTATTCAGCTCAAAATTACATAAATTATATTGTTATAAAGGTTATTTGTCAAGCCTTGGATATTCTAAAAATTGCAAAAAGTCTTAGAGATATAATAATTTAGACATCTAAATAGTAATTTGCTTACAGTACAGAAACCTTATGATCTAATAATAATTTAAGGTGGAAATTAGAACCTGGTCAAACAGTGGTCCAAGTGAAAGAAGGGAATACAGCATTACCAATTGGCTCGCTCTCAGTCAAAGGATATGATGTGACTGGATCTGTTACATCATTTGGCAATCCAATAAGTGGGATATATGTACTGCTGTATTCTAAGGAGGTATGTTACTTACTAGTTATGCTTTTACTTTCTTTGTTTAATTTATTAGTACTATAAAACTTTTTATTTTAGGATAAGCAACAATTCCGAGTAGAGGGTTGCAACACTGCACTTCTCCAAGGAGTGCCTGATGCCCCCATTTGCCACTCCATTACTGATGGTTCTGGAGAATTCCACTTTGGCCTTGTTCCAGCTGGAGAGTATAAACTTATAGCTATATCCAAGTCACCAGGTCAAGCACTGATAAGCTACAATATAAAGCCTGGCAGTGTGCCGTTCAGTGTGAAACATGATAGTTTATATATTAAGAATGCTTTTGAGGTAAGTTTTGGTGAATAGGTAATATAGAAAATTTAATGTCATTTTGATAATTCAAAAGATTTTTGACTGACTGATTGGCTGGTGATTTTTTTATTGCTTTCCCACCCATGACATGGCCAGTAGTAGGGTTAGTCCTACAGTTTGTACCTTTATATCCCTTTACCAATGGACTAGAGCTTACGTAGGCGCTGAGTATCTTTGATTGAACATGAGTAACGCAGGTTTCAATTGAAAGAAAATCCTTTTTAACCAATACTTTAGGAACAAGCCAAGACACTGCTTGAGCTCCTGTTATAGATGCATTTACATGTCGGAGAATCAATCTGTTTGATGGACCTGTTAGTTGTTAATATTAATTATTACATCTACAGGTAACAGGTTTCACAGTTATAGGTTCAGTTCTGTCTAGTATAGGCGGAATTGGTATGCAAGGTGTTAGAGTTCTGTTGAATGGAGAACCAGTGGCTACTACTGATGCTAGTGGGAAGTTCACTCTAGCTGGACTTAAGCCTGCTACCTACACGCTTAACTTCCAGCATGGTGAGTAATTTCATTTGACAAATTAATATACAAACCAAATAACATGTTTATTTTTTATAATAGCAAATAAGTAATTGAGGAAGAAAGGTTTAGTTATTGACGCCAATGTTACCATATGCTATGGGCTCCTGCCACTTTATTTAAAAAACAACCTCACTACATAGTATAAAGCAAAGTCGCTGTCCTTGTCTCTCTGTCCTTATGTATGCTTAGTTACTACTCAATGGTGAGTGATGTGGTTTGTTCTAATAGATCAAGTGAATCAAGAGGAAGGTGTATATATGTATAATACTGTATGTTTTATTACATATTATAGTAGAGAAACCGATTAAACACTTTCCATTAAAAGACATGATGAGAAGTGATGTCAAAACTCATTACATATTAAATCTTATCTTACTCTCACTAATATTATAAATGTAAAAGTGTGTCTGTTTAAATATTTGCATGTTTGGATTTTTGTTGCTCAATCTCGCGACAACGGCTGCATGAATTTCAATGAAATTTAGTATACAGATAGTTTATAAACTGGATTAACACATAGTCTTCTAATCCAGGAAAAATTTAGAGTTCCCATGGGATAGGAGAGTACGTGGTAAATTGCACCCCAGGGGAAGCGAGTCGATTAGTTAGTAATCATTTTATATCTCACGATTTGTGGTATTAATGTAATAGAATAATTTCGTAGCTCTGTTTGTCTATCTATTAATATAATATGGTTCTATTGAAAGATAGAGAAAGCGACTAAATAATGGTTTCATTTTTTATTTCAGACAAATGCCAATGGGATGAGCTCCAAAGCGTAATAACCAGTAATGGTTTATCGCAACCATTACGCGCTGTTGTGTCACGTTGGCTTGTGTGCGGCCACCTCACGCCTCCTGAGTCTAGGCGCCTAGCGATACGCCGCCAGGACTCTACTACTGACTTTCATGTGCAAGCACAAAATGACGGTAATTATAAACCTTATATTATTGTATTGGTAATATTTTATAAGAAGCGAGTAAACCTGCAGCCCTTGGTGGTAGAGGATCTGCTCCCGAATGGTTACGAATACCATCATGCGAATGACGAATCTGACTCTCCCGGCTCGGCTCGGGATCGTATGCTCGTTTTCCCCTTAATTTAAACAGTCAATTAAATAAATACATCATAAATAAAAATAAAATATTTTTTTTATTTATTTGATTGGTCATAGATATATTCAAATTATTTTTTCTTAAATTATTAACATTCAGGTAAATGGTGCACATATCTACCACCTGGCACATACATGGCGAAGGTTGAAGTGAGCGAACAAGAGCAACGAGAAGGTCTGCAGTAAGTATTATTACTGTTATATACTGGCGCTATTCGGTTTATCTTGAAAGCTGTCAAGTGCTTACGAAAGCGTGATGTCATTTATTTAGAAAAATCATTTTGGCTTTGTAAACTGATTTTTTTTGGCAGAAATAAGATTTATTTTGGGTAAAGTATAAATACCTACTTTTATTAATAACACCTACTTAGAAATATTTGGTTGATTTGGTTTAGTTTTTCAAAATCAGTCATCAAGTCCATTATCCGATTATAAATCGAATCAATGACGAACACACTAAGGTGATTCTACTTCTTAAACAGATTCTACCCAGAATGGCAGTCAATAGCAGTATCCCGAACGGCCGTAGATGGCATATCATTTGGTGCTGTACGACTGCAAGTAAGTGGTGAGGTGCAGTGCGGACAGTACTGCGCTGGTCTTCAGGTGGCCTTACGTCCTCTCTCTGCTGATGGGGCCTATTCTGGACCGGCTAGATATGCACAAGTTGTTGGTAAGTTAGGCTAATAAGATTAATTTTGTAAATTTTCTGGTATTCAATTTTAGTGATACAGGTCTGTTTCCTGTATGTTTGGACTTGTCAGTATTGGGGTAATCAATGGTTTATCCTCTAGTAATCTGAGTGGTCTACCTTTTTGCATGATCACATATTGTGTTGTTCTGTAAATAAAAGCTTTTTATTTCTTCTTCTTTCAATACTTTGTGTTTGTTTGTTTTCTGACATAATATGTAGAATTACTTATATACATTGGGTAAAGACATAATTTTGAGTTATAATATCGGTACGGTAACTCATTACGATGGTTGGAATAAAAAGGTGCCAAATATGTAATTTTAAGAAATTCATATTATAGTCATCGGTGTATTGGAAACTGATAAGGTAAAAGATCGGTAAACAAACCGCTAAAAAGTAACGGATACGAATACGGACCGTTCTTTACCTTCAGATGTTCGGAACATCATTAATCCCAATACACCAATACAATAATCATAGTATATGAAGATATTGTTAAACAGAAAAAAATCATTAAATATTGAAGAAAAGCGAGGACTCTTATCTCTAAGTTTGTGACTGTTACAAGACTACTGAATCGCACTCAATTATATTCATTCTATTTATTAAGTTTTAATAAATTTTATAATAATGTCACCAGATGGAAAATATACATTCGAGGAAGTAGTGCCAGGCAGTGTAGAAGTGTCTATCGGCGGGGACAGGCTGTGCTGGGCGCAGGCCGCACACAACGCGGCCATTACGCAACAGCTACACACTCTCCCTCCGTTTGTGCTGAAAGGCTT
>JAOPUB010033602.1:0-10852 GCA_027564055.1 Neptis clinioides
AGTAGTCCAATGACTGGGATTTGAATCCACGACCTATCGTTTGTTAATCCAACGCCTGAAACACTGAGCTACTAACGGTTTCATAAATACTAATAGAAGATAAACCCCTAAACACTTGAAGAAATCTCCCTATTCAAATCGTACAATATATAAACATCTATATTGAAAAGTTGTTGATGTCCTAACATCCACTTTTTTTCATCTCCCGCAATTAAAGTAAAACTAATTTCTAATTTTAATTTATCTTTAATAGTTTAAATCTAAAAAGAAATTCATTGAAAGTTATCAAACTAAACAAGATAAACCTTTCAATCTGTTCAAATAACATTAAACGGATCTTGTATCCACTGCAGACGCAGATAAAAGTTATTGAGACTAATGTCAATTAAAAGAAATGATGGACCAATGACAGAAACTAGTTGAGTAATACGATAGGTAAATAGAATTCTATACACTCTATTTGGCCTTACCGTTGACTGGCAACACTATGGACGCACAGTCTGCGCTTAAGACTAAAAAATGATACCGTTCTATTTTGTCAAAGGTTTCTAAATTATGATCATCTTAGCTCTCAGATAGGTACAGTACCTACAAAGATAATTTAGAAGCCAAAACATAATGTAATAAATGGAAATGGACGGTCACCTATTTCAACCTTTTTAAGTTTGTCTTCCGTGTTAATGTGTAGTTTGTGGACTTTCTCAATATATCTCTAAAGTTCTACATAAACGGTCAGCTATAAAGTCGTTTAAGGATGTAATAATAACCTTCATTAATAATATTTAAAAAATAGGGGTATAGTTAGGAGTTGGGATTACCCTAAAGTAAATATGGCAATACTAGGACCCTACGTTGACAAATATCACTCATATAAATCTGACAGATGATAACTTTGTGACGTGTGACTGCGGTGCAAATTCGCAATTGAAGTCTCGATGAAATGAAAGGATTAATTGTACGAAAAGCTAACCTGCAATAAGTTTATATCAACGTTAGAATACCTAGTAGAACGTTCACTTACTGACCTAACCTTGAGTGTGGAGAGAGCACATTAATACGTTAGATAATATTATATCCTATTGTTTCTCGTTAAATAAATAGATATGGCTGAAACTCAAGAATCTTTGATGCTAAAAATTAAGGAGCAAGGAGATCTAGTAAGAAAATTAAAGGCTGCAAAGGAATCTACTGAAAAGGTACATTTTTAGTTACATAATAAGAATAATATTATTAGAAACGAACTATATTTGTTTTTGCATCACACTACATCATCAAATCGTTTTGTAGGTTAAAACTCCTAAAAATACCTATCAGGATCTTGAAGAATTAGATAGACATTTCAGTTTTTATAGTTATATGTGTGGTTACATGCCTAGTAAATGTGATGTAGAAAAATTAAGAAGCTTAGGTAATAATTTAAATCTACAAAAATATCCGAATTTGAGAAGATGGGGGAACCATATGAGGAGTTTCAGTGACTCTGAGATATGTCTGTTTCCCGAAATTAATCCTTCAAATTTATACTTGCCTAAGCTTAATGTTAATAAGAAAACTATTGATCAGCAGGTTTGTTATTGTAAGCTGAGGTATGCTAGTATTTATGCAATTTGTTGTTGAAACTTTGATTATATTATGAATCTTGAGTTGTTTGAATCTTCTCATATGGTTACTTCGTTACCACATTGTATTTTGCATTTATATGTGATTTTTTTATTTCCGGTATCAATACAAAATAGTGGTGACGAGGGATCATATTGGGTGTAATATAAAATATGGAAATTCATTGAAGCATGATGTACAAAGCATTGCAATTTAAAGAAAGTTTGACTGTAACAAAGCTTATGTTTCACAACTTAAGTAGAGGCAGTTATGCAAAAACTCTTTCAACACCATCTTTTTATAAGGTATTGGATATTGCTTAAATGTAGAAAATTCTGTTTCATTTTAGAAAATAGTAAGAAACAGTTTATGTGATACATTTTTATACAGTATTTAAAATATTCAATTTATGTTTTATATATATGTATATAAAATTTCAATGGTTCGTTTTTGTTTATTTTTAGATACAAGAAGAAGTGTCAAAGCTTTTAACATTGAAAGCACAATTAGTTACTGAAGATGCCCCATCACAAAAGTTTGTACTCAAAACTGGAAAAGGCACCCGGGATTACAATCCACAGCAAATGACAATTAGAAATAATGTTTTGCAAAAAATTATTACAGTTTTCAAAAAACATGGTGCTGAATGTATTGATACACCAGTTTTTGAATTAAAGGTTTGTTTGATTTTTAACTCAGCTTTAGATATTATGTCTAATATAAGTGAATCAATGTAAATATTCAGAGTAATCTCTTGAAGATTACATTTGACATGGGATTGTTTTTCATGTTTACTTAATATGCCATTTTAATTTTTTTATTTTTACTCAATTGTTTTATCTTATTATTCAATATGTTTTGGATGAATTGTAAATTAACTTTAGAGTGTCAAAAAATCAAGCTGAAATTTTCAGTCTTGTATAGTTTGGATGAATTGTAAAACAATAAGATATATCTGAAAATATGGTAAACCTAATATTTTTTATTTACCCCTTGGGTATGGGTATTTAATTAAAGGTATGAATAAATAAAAAAAAAATTGATTACTGGTTTTTTAAATTAATAATATATAATTTTTTATTTTAGGAAGTTTTAACAGGCAAATATGGTGAAGATTCCAAGTTAATCTATGATTTAAAAGACCAGGGAGGTGAGATTCTCTCTTTAAGATATGATTTAACTGTACCGTTAGCCCGGTACTTGGCAATGAATAAAATAAATTCCTTAAAAAGGTATCACATTGCTAAGGTGTACAGGCGAGATAATCCAGCTATGACAAGAGGAAGATATAGGGAGTTTTATCAATGCGTAAGCAGTATTTCTTATGTAACATATTTTTTTGTAGAACTACTAAAATGCATAATTTTATGCATTTTAGTTTATGTTTAAGTCACATAGATTCAAAATCAAATTGCCTTTGAATTCAGATCAACTTTGAAAAAGAAAATCCTTATAAAAAATAATAAAACTGGCTTTATGTATAAAACATTAAACATATTGTATACAGCAATTATAATAATGGTAACATAATATGCAAATTCTAATAACAGCATTATTTTTCAGGATTTTGATATTGCAGGTCAATATGACCCTATGGTTCCAGATGCTGAATGCATTAAAGTAGTTACAGAGATATTGGACGCTATAGATATAGGTAAATATGTATTGAAAGTGAATCACAGGAGGCTCCTTGATGGAATGTTCGAAGCGTGTGGTGTACCGGCTGATAAGTTCCGCTCTACTTGCTCTACTGTTGATAAACTTGACAAGGTAAAACCCTATAAATGGTTTTAAAATTAATTTTTTTTTTTAGAATATATTTGTTTTAAATGGGACATAGTGGTAAAATCCTAAGCAGTTGGAGATATGGAGTAACGTTCTTAGGATCCATTACATATTTAAAGTTTCAAAACATGTGATTAAATTTGACTAATTTCTGCAGCTTTGACACAATGAAATAATCCTGACATAAAATTGAATTGCATTAAAAATTTCTGTTTTTTTTATCAATTTCTTTTATATTTATTTACTTCTTATTTTTGACCAAAAAATAATAATAATAATGGTTTCTAAAAAAAATTTCTACTTAAAAAAAAATGCTTTGTATAATAGATGACAGATATACTTCGCTGATTTCTTTGGATAGGTGGAGAAGCTTGTAACTTTTTTCAGCCATTAAAATATATTTAAGTAAAAAATATGATTTCATCAATCTTAATAATTTTTTAAATTATGTCATTATATTCTGATTATATTATTACTGTACCATTAAGATCAATATATTTGCCTCCATTCAGAACATGACATTTCCTTATTCAATTTTTGAAGTTAATATAGTGTAAAAAGTACAAAGTTACTTATTTAATTATCTTATAAATGAATCAGAAGTAATTTATAACATTCAATAAATCATAGTATAAAACTGTGTCAAGTGAACTTTGAAAGGTTGCTTGTTATGACCTTGATTTGTCAATTTCAATTTTTTGCTGGCGTTTTTTTTTATTTGTACTAGTTCATATCCTTACTTTCATTAAAAAGACAGAACTGTATTGGAATGGAATTAGGACTTATTTTACTGAAAATTGATTGGATTGATAATTGTAAAAAATCTGCTTACGTTATATTTGAATAGCCCCTAATTGCCATAAGTTAAAATAAAAAGAAATAAAATTCATTTTGTTATTGTAACAATATTTAAGAAAAAAGTGAAATCGTTTTATGTAGAGTGCAACAACTACTTTATGCGTGTGTGAATTCACGATCTTTCGATCACGAATGAATTGGATTGGAGTTATCCTAATGCCATTAGTATTAATGTACATAAAAGTTTCATTTTTTAAATTTCTTGTTAATGTTTATTTTAGCTCTCCTGGCAAGAAGTCCGAACCGAAATGATAAATGAGAAGGGTGTAACTCCAGAGGCAGCAGATCGGATTGGAGAATATGTAAGACTAAACGGTGGTCAAGAATTGGCAGATCAATTATTAAAAGATGAGAAATTATCCAAATCAAAAGGAGCAGTTGAAGGCCTTGAAGGAATTAAGCTTTTGTTGCACTATTGTGAACTTTTGGGCATTAAGGATAAGATACTCTTTGATTTGAGCCTCGCAAGAGGATTGGATTACTATACTGGTGTTATTTATGAAGCTGTTTTGACTCGTTAGTATTGTTTTTAAAGATTACTAGTAATTAGGAGTAGAAATTATTAGATTTAGTTTTAATAACATTAAACATATGTTTATAATATAATATTAAATATATTTTATTGTATATTAAACGTATTGTAATTGAATCTAGTTTCTAATGCGTATTTTTTTGTATTGTTCCATAATGTAAGAGTAGTATCATTTAATATTTTTTTATTGATTTTAATAGAGATAGTCTCGTCAATAATACATCTCTTTCTTTACATAATCTCATACAATTATAAAATGTGTATATACTTCATTCTCTGTAAGCGAACAAAAAAAATCTTTAAACCTAAGTCATTGTGTAAAAATATTAAACAAATAATATTCTGTATTATATTCAAAGTAATATTTAATCCAATCCGTAACCTCTTAATTTTCACTTATTGCAGAATGTTTTTAGTTGCATACTATTAATAAATTATTGTTCTTGTGATACTAATTTAGATTAAATTTTTAGAACCTATCAAAATCGGCAATGAAGACCAAACAGTTGGTTCAATAGCAGGAGGAGGAAGATATGATAACCTTGTTGGAATGTTTGATTCTAAAAATAAGCAGGTAAAAACTATTTTCTCTTTTAAGTTGGTATACAAAAAAAAATAATTTAAATTAAATTTACCAATGCAAATAATCCCACCGAATATTTTTTATTTTGTCTTCATTTTTTTTGCGGCAATTCGTCCTTGGTGTAGACCCTTTATGAAGATTTAATACTTATACAATTTTATATAAAGTATATATTTAAATTATTTATCAGGTACCCTGCGTTGGCATCAGTGTGGGTGTAGAACGTATATTCTCTGTGCTTGAAGCTAAATTAGCAGCCGGTGATATCAGTGTTCGTACGAGTGACGTCGACGTATATGTCGCTTCTGCGCAGAAAAACTTCCTGGACGAACGTATGAAAATATGTGCCGAGCTCTGGAACAGTGGAATTAAGGTCTTTAAATACAACTTTACATAGCATAAAAAATTTCACTTGCAGCTGTCTGCGTGCGGAGATCTCTTAATCTTTGGTTTAATATTGTTTTCATCAAAAAATAGAGTGTTTCAAGAGGAAAGTTTTTTATTAGATAAGACAAAAATAATAATAATAATTTCTCAATGTATATAAACATTGTCGGGAGACGCCATAGTTTTAGTTAAAGCACTAGTAACCGAATCCCAATCACCTTAACTCATATCGTGGCATCATTAACTTCTATATAAATCCATAGTCCCACACAAGGCGGGGATTGCCCTTGGGTGCACTGCTTTAGTGCGTATAGAATATATATATATATAAAATTGTCTAAAAGGTGTCTACACGTTGGCTACGCTCCGTGCTCGCCTTCTAAAGGTCCAAGGTCACTATTGTGATATAGTATAGAGATTTTCACTTTTAAAATTTATGCGTCATCTGTACATAAGTACTTACGGCAATATATATGTGTTACTCAAAATTACTCAAAACATGTTTGTTAATATCAAGCAAAATAATTGTCATTTTAAATTGTATACCATTCTTTTTAACAGACAGAGCAATCCTACAAGAAGAACCCAAAAATGTTGAACCAATTACAACACTGCGAAGAAACCGGTATACCATTAGCCGTTATTTTAGGTGAATCGGAACTTAAACGTGGCGTGGTTAAAATAAGGAACATTACTACTCGAGTGGAGGAAGAAGTACTTAGAGAGAACCTCGTGGAGGAACTAAAATCTAGAATTGAATTACTGGATATAAAGGAAATGAATGGACCTATACCCAAATAAATATCAGTATTTATATACTATTTGTACAAAATGTTGGTCATAAAATGTTACTTAAGAGTATGTTTTCAAAATGGCTGTCATGTCAGATATTCATTTGTCCTGTTCAATTAATGTGAATAGCTTTATTTTAGTGTTTTTTGTGGCTATCTTAAAGTGGTTTTTAGGTAAATTTATGTTTCAAGTCTAAATTATTAGTACAACTTTGGTAACAATTCGATTTAATTATTAAAATTATATAATGTAAATTTTTAAATGCTTAAAAAATAAACATACTCTTTGCTGACCCGAGGCTTTAATCAACAGTGTCATTAAACAATTCAAGTGAGTGGCTTCAAACAAAATAAAAATACGTTTTGTTAAGTGTATTTAAACAAATATGCTTTTAGCCAAAGTATAAGAATCAGGAATCACTGTAAAACACTTTAACGTTTCCAGTTTATATAGCATTGTACAACGTATTCTGTATTTTCTGATATTAAACAATTTCGTTAAAAGAAATGTAAATACAACTAGACAGAACCCGAGATAAATTTTGGATGAAACTAGATTATAAATGGTTGCATTTTGATTGTGATCATTTTTTATTATTACCAAGCATTCTTAATAAACGCATTTTATGTTATCTTGAAACTTGTATAAGTTAATATTATTAGTAGTTTGAAATTGTGTTTGTATGTATTTATTTGACTCGTCTGAATGGTTATCTAATAACTCAGGCAAATTGTGAAGAAACAATTTGCAATAATTTAACCTAACTACACACGACTAGTTTTGATATGCTTCCAATAACAATAATAAAATAGTTATATCACCCACTAATTTTTGACATTTTCGGATTTAAAAATTAAAAAAGTATTGGTGAATGAATGAATTTGAACTGAATAAACGAAACGACGATTTATTAATGTCTATATACTAATATTACAGATAACGATGTTAAAAAAAGGGCGTAATAAATAAAACACATTATTGTAATTATCTTGGAGAAAACATCTTTTAAATTAATATCATATTGTGAGGAGAACGTGGGTGATAAAAAACTTACATGAAATACGGCTAAATCTTCCCAAATTATATCTATGAATTTATGTAAACTGTTCTTATTCAAAATAATTCTATAAGTAGGTATAGTTTGCATTTTTCTGTTAAAGACTATCTCTGACTAAAATACTGTCTTTATTTTAAACTTTCTTAAACTGATGAATGGAATATTTCCAAGTTACATAAGCATATATTATTATAGTATATTGTGTTTTTTCTTGTTGTTATTTATTTTAGAACAAATTGTAGTTATTTGATGTAACAAGTTTAACAGGTAAGTATGAGTATGTTTAATTTTATATTCAAATAAACCGATTACAAAAAAATGTTTGTTATTTTCAAATTATGCATGAGCCCAAAATTCTGAAATTGGTTAAATTTCATAAATCATAAATTTTCCACAAGTTTCGTGTCACGTTTCGTGGTTTATAGTAAGTTTTATTAAAACATTAATATTATATGTAAATTGGATGTTCTCGTTGTTCTAACAAACATTTTATATGAAATTTTTAATATTTAGGAGTTTCTCTGTCTGGTGTCTACGTTAAAGATTTATTATTGATAAAGTCAGTGAGAGACACAAACATGATATGTTGACCATAGAAACATGTTTAAATGTCACAGGCACTTAAATAATAAGATTCTGAAAGGTCTCTCTCTATCTCTAGTTTATTTTTGAGACAAAACTAAATATTTAAAAAACAACAAAGAAATCCCAGAAATTAGCTATAGTAGATAATTCAATCAAAATTAATCTATAAAATTAACAAGGAATAAAAGAGAAATATCTCCTAATCTTATTCTGATGATAATTTGTTAGATTCTAGATATGTTTATGTTCCTGCGCCCTTAATACACTATTATTATCTAGTCTTTGTTCCTTACTTGATATTTACGAATAACCTTGATCGGATCGATCTACTCGTACTCTTGGTTCAAAACCACCATGTCACGGACAAGTCATGTTATTCGGCTATTGTTCCCTTCTGTTTCCTGGCATTGTGCCCTAATTCACCGCGAAATACAGTACCTACATACTATCTATATAAAAATGTTTTGCAGACCCTTTCTTATTTACCGCCCAGACCTCGAAGTGGAAACATTCGTTATTAATAAGTGTAATGCATATCCAATTGAAACGTTTTCTAAGCTTAACATTAAGTGTTATCCTGTTAACAGCGACTGTAACTAGTGCATCAGGAGTAAAGGAAGCACTAGAAGAGCATCTCAAAGATATAGCCCATAATGAAGAATCTGAATCTGTTAAGCTGGAGAAAGGAAAAGGTGAAAAAGATCACCACGTAGATAGTTTAGTTAAAGACAACCATTCAAATCAATACTCCAAAACTAGCGATGATACTAAATATCTGAATAAAGATGATGAAACTAAGGTTTCTTCGGAAAAGGATGCTTACGGTGGTTATAACACCAAACAAGATAAAATTGAAGACACCCATACCGATGGTTTCAAAAGGGGACATAAAAAGGGTCATCATAAACAAGGTTTTCAAAATTCTTATCATAAGGACGAGTCGTCAAACAAGAGTACCTATTTTGATGATTTCAATGACGAAGGCGATCAGGCAGGATATAATAGCAAAATAAATAAATATGATAATAATGACGGGAGAAGCTACGAAGGATCACACAACAATGGACAAGAGCATCGGCGTAATAATTACCGTGGTGGAGGATATAATAAATATGGTGATATGGGTAATAAGTATGTTAACCATCAAGATTATGGTAAAAAATCATATTTGGATAATTATGAAAATTACAATAAACATCGAAACGGTCATGGTTCTTATGATCGCGGAAAAATTCATGATAGACAGGAATATGGTTGGGTGCGTATAGAAAGGATAGACGGCGTCGGCGCTGCTTCTCGCGGTTTCTGGCACATCTCGCGGTCCACTCTAGGTGCTGCACAGGCAGTAAATGGGGATTTTGGCATAGCGAAACGTCCTAGATTGCTAGCCTCATCTCCTTCAAATGCCATTACGTTAGGCGACATGTAAGTAATGGAACAAATTAGCCGACTACCCCATTAAGTTAACAACGTAGAAATTATTAATCTTTTAATCTATATAATACATAAATAATATTGAATAAAAAAGAAGTGTCTGTTTGTAATCCAAACTCCAAATTTTAAAAGAAATCAATTTTTTGTCGGTCTGTTTGTTCTTGCTAATCTCTGACACTGCTGGACCGATTTTAACCAAATTTCAGTGACATAGGATATAAAGAATAACTTACGCTAGTTTTCTTTTAGAAAAAACTGAATACTTTAACGAAGCTGGAGGACCCTATTGGCTGTCTTGTCTGTGACGTTTACTATTTAGACAAATAGCAGATGCACTAAACGTCGGGTTAGAACTAATCGCGTGTAACGCACTGCTTTTGCCCTTGTCTCTCCTCTAAAATGGCTCTAATTTAATTCAAGGTTAAATACATAGCTTAAGTGGAGGGAGCTATAGTTTATTTATAATTGAGGTGGATTTATAGGATTAATAGGTGGATTTAAAAACAAACTATTTATAATTAATTTTAAATTAATTGGGTGGCGTACAACCTGCATATTAATTCTTCTCAACTATACTCACAGGCGTTTCTGCGCTTTTTAAATTTTAACGGCTAATATAATTTACTATGTGATTCATATAACTTAATAAAAACTTAAGATAAGTTGTTTTATCTTTCATAACCTTTGAAAGAATTAAAAACATATTAAGTCAATTAGAAAGAAAACATATTAATGAATATCAATAATTGATGTCGTAAGTACAGAAGCTATTATTTAAATATATGTTTTATGTAGTGATAATTAGCAAATGAATTATTGGCTTGACTATAAATAGAACAGAAAATTGTATTACCTCATTAGAAAGTATTTAAAAAAGTAATTTCTAGTCTTCCAGACCGTGGACAATTAAATCCCAGGCACGAGGAATGTAATCGAGAAATCGTGCTAACTTAATTATCGAGAACAAAGCGCGGACTTAAGGAATTCTGCATTCTTACGCGTTAAAAAGGGATTGCATTTATAATAGGCTCTTACAAACTAAAAAATAAGTTACTTAGTATTTAACATAATATGTATAAAAATATGTCATACGACATCTTAAAACTGAAGTAAAACAGCACAAAATGAAACCTATTCTAAACTAACTGCAATTGGTTTCACACTTGCAAAAAGGAAAAAAACTTCAATACTGTTAAATGTTTTTTTTTCTAATCCTTCTCATTTAAAACATATAAATAGA
>JAOPUB010033612.1:0-10849 GCA_027564055.1 Neptis clinioides
CATAGTCCACCACGCTGGCCCAGTGCGGGTTGGCAGACTTCACACACCTTTGAGAACTTTAGTGAACTCTCCTGCGTACAGGTTTCCTCACGATGTATTCCTTCACCGTTATAGCAAGTGATATTTAAGTTCTTAATACACACATAACTCAGAACAGTTGTTGGTGTGTGCCCGAGTGTGGGATCGAACTCGGACCTCCCGAGTGAGGACATCAAGTGTTAACCACTAGGCTATCATATTTTTACTGTAACTAAAATGGTGATATTTAGAGATTTCATTTACAGTGTTGCTATGCTAACCCGTATAGGGTTAAATAATTACACAAGTAGATATTTTTCAATTATCAACCCCTCGCTCCCTATGTCAGCAAAAGTAGGCAAAGCCCTAATCCCCCGTCCATGATTACGGTGAACGTTGATGCAAATATTTTTATCACAACTCATTTTGTGTTTCACGACACTGCGTGTTTGCTATTTATCGCTGACGTAAATTCCGTGTAGATTCCCCCACCCCCCAACAAAAATAAGCCGACTCCCCCGCCCCCTAAAGATGAATTATTTTTGTTCACCTTGCAGTCCAGCTATATGAAGGAATCCTGATGTCCTTTATATCGTTCAGAACTGCAGATATTATTTGCTTCCACACAATAATATACCTTCTTATACTTTATTAAGGTTCTTTGTGTCGTTGCTACATATACATATATATATATATTTTGGTAATATTTTAAATGTGAAAGTTTGTATGTTTATTACTTAAACACGCGAAAATAGCTGAACTGATTTCATTGAAATTTGTCACATAGATACTTCGATTTACATATTATCTATACTAATATTATAAGAAGAATTTGTTCGTTTGTTTGAACGCGTTAATCACAGAAACTACTGGTTCGATTTGAAAAATTATTTTTGTGTTGTATAAATTTATCGAGGAAGGCTATAGGCTATAAAACATCACGCTACGACCCATAGACGCAGAGCATAACGCGAATGAAATCGCGCGGGTCGGCTAATATTTTATATATAGGAAACTTTTTATTTCGGAAGTAATAGTTCCTGTGGGATAGCGATAAAATAAATTGACTAGTGTATTTATAATTTAAAAAAGGGGATATAAAGTATCTCCAACAAACCCCTTGGTTGAACCTAAGTTTTCTCTTAGTCGGGGCAATAACTGCTATTAGACAGAAACCCAAGCAGTGCCTTAGACTTATAACCAAGATGTATGTTTAAAGGATCTCCATGACAACATTCACCTTCACTACTTAGGCTCACTGTTTAACCATAAGATATGTTAACACACCTGAAAACGATCTGAGGACTTTCATGATCCTCGATCCGCAATAGAACATAACACTATTACACTTTCAACAACACCATTCTAGATAATGTTCAGACAAAGAGATTACTTGTGTACTGATGAAGGTAGAAGTAAAATAATTTTTTATTTAGGTACGCGCAATCAGAAAGAAGATGTGCGAGATCATCACCAGAGACGTAGCCAGCTCCGAGCTCCGCGAGGTGGTCAACAAGCTGATCCCAGACTCCATCGCTAAGGACATCGAGAAGGCGTGCCACAGCATCTATCCTTTACGAGATGTTTGTATTAGGAAGGTATGTGTAACTGTCTTGACCCGACCCGACCCCTTATTTGGAATCCCATTCAGAACCATCTAAATAATTGAAATGCAAAATCCAGATTACTCATTATTTAATAAACTATAAAGTTACACCATAATTTTGAACCATTGGTCACCATTGCCCCCATAATTTAAACAATTATCTAAAGGACCCCATATAATTAAAACCATTGAGGTGACCCTTTCTTATAATCATCCAGGAGTTGCTATTTAGTGATTATTTTATAATTTATTTCTCTTAAAGCATGCAGATACCATTATGTAATTTTTTAAACATGATTAATAATATGTGACTGCCAGAAAAAGGCGATCGTAATCCCGGGTATTTACAAGATTTTTTTTGTTCCAGATTTACTCTTGAATAACCGTAAAATATTTTTTTTTCTTTTATATATCAAAAATATATTTATTCAGTAATCTGCAATTACTATCATTTGTACACTAGATTCCACACCAACCAAATTAACCAAGAATAAATAAATATTAAAAAAAAAGGTTATTTGAAATATTCAATTAACATTTTAAAAGCTACCCTACAAAACCTCTGTCACAAAGTTCCAGGTCTTAGTCAATTAAAAGTTACAATTTGAGAATAAGGAAGGAAGGGTGATAAAAAAAATTTATAAACTAAATAAATTTTAACTATTAAAAGAAATCAAAGGTTTTTTATTCAAGTGCGAAGTAAATACTCGGGGTTACTGGAAGAGATCTCTTTAAAGAGATAAGTTATCCTGTGTACACAATATTTCTTTTTAAAATGTATACTTTAGTTTTTAAGGTGCATAAATAAATAAATAAATAAATATTATGTTTTCAAAATCTTTAGTATCTATCTTAAAAATAATGTAAAAAAACGTTTTACGTCTATCTCTACTATTGGAAGTGTATCGCTTTCATTATATATAATAATATAAAGTTTTATCTAAATTATTTTACGGTATCATGTTTCGGTATAGAATAGATTGTAAACACTATAAATCAAAGCTAATAAGTCATTAGAATGAATAACATCCGTCACTAAGTGACGCCCAACCAATTATTACCGCTTGAATCATCGACGATCCGCATTTAACACTTAATAGAAGCTTAAGACCATTAACAAAACGTTTAAGTTTATTTATAGAACCATCTATATTATATTTATAAATATTTAAACTTAACTTCAAAGCATTTAAACCTATTCTACTTTTTTACATCAAAATAGTTCGGTAAGTAAATCTTAGAATGTATTTTGCAAATAAACCTGTCAACATAAGACTTCCCATAGCCGTGATCTATTTTCATATTTCAGTAAATTATATTATTTTATAATACATTTAAGTGAGTACATGTAAGTTTAGGTAAAAAAAAAAAATCTCAAAATTATTAATCTGTAAACTAAAAACAGGCATATCCAGGGGTGGCCAAAGAAGAATAAATTTACTAAATTTAGACTTAATATTTCTTACAATTTGTATGTATTTTTTTTTAATCAAGTGTGTATGTAGAGTGTGTTTCAAAATGTTGTTTATTTTGATTCAATAGAAGTAAACTCTATCCTTTGTTGCCTAGCACTTTTGTACCCTATTGTAATGGACGTCCGCAAAACACGAGCTTGATCCGGTTGTTGTTGGGGAAAATTCACCGCCGAGCCTGATAAAAGGAAAGCTTGAAACCATGAACAAAACTTCTATTTTTTTTAGGTATTATCTTCACGGTGTTAATAGCTAGCCTTTTCAAAAGATAAACTTTAATCTAATAATTACAAATAACACAATAGAAAAATACCTATTATAAAATTAAATAAGAAAATTGTTTTGGCTACATGTGATTAAGATGTATCTGACGACGAAGATTCTAAATACTTTACGTATTTCTTTTAAATAAAGTGAGAATGCATCACTTATATAACATAAATATACGACCTCAAAAACAGTGTAGGCGTATCATAAAAAATAGTAGTAGACACTTTGAACACTCCAGCATAAAACAAAGAATGCATCGTAAAATTTCACATACAAACGTAAAAACGAGTTAATAGTGATATGTTAGAGAGTAAGCATTAAATTATCACATGAGTCATTGATTTCTATTAGTATCAAGGTTCCATCCAGTGAGGTCTGACCTAGTTGTTTGTACCTACGTTACATATTCACTAGTCATATGTTGCTGTTCACAAGGTACTATTTGTTTAGATAACATTACGGATTTACTATTAGAAGAAAATTTGTCACACCTCATCTCTAAAATAGAGTAAAAAGCACATTCACCTAACTATTGCAGTACAGGTCTTGTCCGCGGGGAATGGTATCACCATGAATGCTAGCAGCATTTCCCTTCAGAATCGCTCTCATCACCGAGGCAATCAGACGTGGAGTCACGTCTTAGTAGAATTCATTTGCTCTACGGCTCCAAAGTTTTTACGTTTTTACTGGAGAAGGAACGAAAGTAAGTAGAATAATATATGCCTAATTTCAACGCTTATTGAATCTGTCGGCTGTGGCTCCTGTACGGAGAGGTGTCAACCTGGACAAGTGTATTAATTACCTCATGATGTAACAGAGACCTTTTGATAGTCGTTCAGGGAATTGGACTGAGAAAGTGTACTCGAATTTCTTGTGGAAGCTTATATATGGTCTAAGCATAGCGCAGTAGAAAGCAATGAAGCAAACGTGGAAACTTTCGTTGTTTAAAAATGTGTCATGTAAAATTAGACGATGGAGTATATATTTTATACAATGTGTTCAAAGTATCTATCTCATTTTTTTATTGTAACGGACTGCTGATGTAATTCAGAGAGAGAAACAGGAAGAAAATAAAGTTGATAGGAGGATCCTGATGAGTGGCGTTCTGCACAGGTGATTCCTATCCCTAAAGTTACCAATCCTTTGTCATTTTCACACTATCGACCAATTTCTATTCTCCCTTTCTTGTCCAAAGTTCTCGAGCGTATTGTTCATCATCAGTTGTCTGATTATCTTAACAAAAACAATATTTTATCCCCTTTTCAGTCTGGTTTTCGCCCTGGGCACAGCACTGTTACAGCACTCAACAAAGTCTGTGATGACATCAGATTCGGTATTGATAAGCAACACGTCACCATACTAGCACTCTTAGATTTTTCCAACGCTTTTAATACTGTAGATTTTGAAATTCTTATAGCCGTACTTAAATCCATTAATATATCGCCAAAAACTACTGAATGGTTTAGATCATACCTATTTAATCGTAAACAACGTATACGCATTAATGATAAAGAATCATCATACTGCTGTGTTAGTGCTGGAGTTCCGCAGGGTGGAGTTCTATCACCGTTACTATTTTCCATCTTTATTAACTCAGTAACTAAACTCCTATCCTTATCCTATCACCTTTACGCCGATGACTTACAAATTTATACAACCGCGGCTGTTAATGACCTTCCTAGGGCTACAAATCTTATTAACTCAAATTTACTCACAATTAGTAACTGGAGCAAGTCATATGGTCTGTCATTAAATCCAAGTAAGTCACAGATTTGCATATTTGGAAGTCCTAAACAGCTAGCTAAAGTAAATGTATCCCACCTACCTGCTATATATTTTGAAAACTGTAAGTTAGAATACACCGAGTCTGTGAAGAATTTAGGTATCAGGATGGATAGCACTCTGTCTTGGTCGTGTCATATAGCTGAACTAAGCCGTAAAACCTTTGGAGCTATTGGTAGGCTGAAGAGATGGAAAAACCTATTACCTCTCCAAACTAAAATTTCATTAGCTCAGACACTTCTCCTACCTATACTTGACTATGCTGATTCCTGCTACCTGGACTTAACACAGCAACTGCTGAATAAACTCGAACGCTTGCAAAATCTCATAATAAGATTTATATTTGGTTTACGGAAGTATGATCATATTAGTCAATATCGTATCCGTCTTAAATGGCTTACCATGAAACAACGTCGTAACTACCACGCCCTGTGCTTATTACACTCTGTACTGTTTGACTGTTCCACCCCAATATATCTCAAAGAACGTTTTTTCTCATTAGGTACACACTCTAATTTATCCGTTGATCTTCGCTCACAAAGTGATAACTTATTGGAAACTCCCATCAGTCACACTCACTGCTACAACGAATCATTTACGGTCAAAGTAGTGGGACTGTGGAATGCATTGCCACGTCATATCAGACAATCCCAATCTATTTATATATTTAAACGTCGTCTTAAAGCTCATTACTTAACGTTATAATTTATTTTAATTTTGGTGTATTATGTGTAAGTATGGCATGTATGTTTATATAATCATATTATATATATATATATATATATATATCATATTAAATATAGACCTGGAGCAGTCGTTTATCCAAGCTATTGTGAATCTAGCATCATTTAAATTTATGGTTCATGAACACTTTATGTCATAGTGATAGCTGTCAAAGTTAAACAGTTTCAATTTGGCGGGAGTAATGAATTGTTATCGTTGAGTGAGTGTGAGTGTCGAAAAGTCCCTTAGTAAAATCATCTTCAAAGAAGATTATAAGTTTATAATTGTTTACAACCTACTACTAGAAGACATTTTTGACATTTAGTTTGTATATAATATCGATAAATGGACAATACAAAACAAAAAGAATTTTTCAATTCGAAGCAGTCATTCCTGAGATTAGTGCATTCAAACAAACAAAAAATTCTTCAGCTTTATAATATTAGTATAAATCGGTATAAGAAATACGCAAGTATATAACAACGACCATTAAAGCTGGAATCGAACATATGAATATTTCATTTTTCGTCAAAAGTCGTTTTTATTCGTTACCTTTAGTATTAGACTTAATTCGACTATCTTAGCGTTACCCATTAGGTCGTTCCAGTCCCAACGTCATGCTCTATCATAAGATATCAGATCATCTGACAAACACCATAAATTGAAAGTATATTCATTTTAGATCAATCGGTAACATGGAAGAGATTGAAAAATGGTTTACAGATTTAGAAAATCTACTTACCTTTAAATATTGAAATTTAAGAAAAATATAGAAATACGTCAAATTCGTAAAAGTTAAAAATTATGTGTTTTAACTTTTGGAGCTATAAAGTCCTAAGGGGCTAATTTTGAGCGAAGTTACTCACATTTTGAGGCATCTTTAAAAGGAAATAGAGCCATTTATCTTAAAAAATTACATTATACCGTGAAGAGATTTGTAATTTTGCACAGAATCACTAAATATCTTTATAGAAATTTTTATTTTTTAGCAAAAATGTTACTTCTTTTATAGTAATATTATGCTTGTACAATAGTAAAGGCAAAGTATAACATTAACATACCCTATACATTATATTTACATACACATTATTTTATATGAGACCGTCTCTTAAATTCCTACATACCTACACATATAATCGCAGTAGCTTACTATTTTATCCTAGAATACAACATGAAAAATTCTTTTTTTTTTATTCTAATCAATTTATTAGATGTACATGTCAGTTTATGGGGCTATTGACTTTCACTGTGAATTTGCATTAAAAAAATGTATGAAAAAATGAAGAATGCATTGTATTATTTATTAGCGCTTTATGAGCATTATACAACTCCTCATATTATTACATGGTCTGTGTAACGCGAAGAATGTTCTTAACCCTACGCCTAGATCATAATTTTCAGGCACATGCTTGGCTCCTTGTTTAAAGTGCACGTTGTTATTCTGTTGTACGTATAACCTACTGTAAAGTATTTCTTACATTTAATAATTAATCGTTATTCCTCCAAATCCAAGTTATTTCATCAGACACATCATATATCCGGAAGAATTAAAGATCTCATTCCATTTGATTGCAGAGTAAACCTACCTAACATTGTTGGCCGTGTATAAAGCAGAAAATATGCGCCCGCTCGTGTTTTGTTTTAATGTTTATAAAGCAGGGTGCCTTTATGGTTTATAGCTCAATAATAAAGACCGTAAAACCCTACGGACCCTCGACGGAACTTACTCTGTTTCACAATTGAGCCATTGCAATCGAATCCCTCAGTTCCAGCTCTTCTTGAATCACTTCTCAACAATATAAAAATATTGGTAGGAATATAACCTACCATCTAAAAACGATTAAAATTCTTTTTTATTTATTTATTAGAACTCATCATGTTACAAATAAAACACTTAAATTAAAACTATTTTATAGTTTGGCAGGACATATAATTTGATGAAACTTTTTTAGATTCAAATTCGATGAAACTTTTAGCCAATACTAACAAGTCTAGTCATAGATTAATATCTTGTACTCTGGGTATATCTATTAAAATATTTAATATGACAAAGATTCACTTGTGCAAAGTCGGAGCGGGCTTACTTGTGTAACATAAACGCAAAATATATTGTATACTTGTTGTTATTATTAGTAGTTTTCCTTAAAACTTATGGATAAATAATATCACCTATCCATTTTACCAGATAGATAATTATGGACTCGACGAAGTAGCTTTTACTTCAGAAATGTAAATAATATTAAAAAGATAATTTACTCATAGCTATATATTATGCCAAACTATAAACACTAAGTCCTCAGTGTTAACCGACCACAATTGACGAAGGATCGTCACAAATTACAAACTAATCATAGTCCACCAATTGGGTCGCTCGGAAGAGGTTAATTTTCCCAATCTCGCCGCGGCGTTTACTGCCATCACGTCATTATAGAATGTAGTAGAAATGTCATAGATCAACCGACGTTATCACCAAAGCTATGTCAAAAGACGTAAAAAAAACAAAATTCAACTCTATGCTTGCATAATTATTGGTTACTCTTAGTTATTGTTATAATTACGCTTATCGCCATAACTAGATTATCGACAAAATTTAACATTCTTAGTTGTTTTACTTGAGAGTAAACTTTATTTAATTCTAAATGCCATCTAAAACAATACTTGTAAAATACATTAATAAAAAGTTGTGAGGTTCATGATTCAAGTTGGTTGATTTATCTTGTTTGTTATCCCTACTTAAGGGACCTATTATATTAAGTTATAACGTAATTAGCTAAACTAGAAACATCTTATAGTGAACAACATTAAAGATCTTTTATGTTCTAAATAAAATAATTTGATTTGGCCATTGTACGAAAACTATCGAAATAATACATATTATTTTAAATAAAATGTATACTTAACGAAGTCCTGTCTATAGTTAAAAAAAAATCAGTCACCATCAAATAACATATGAAGCTACTTCTAGGTTAATGTATAATCTAAGGTTGAATCCGTAAGTGCCAGCCCGCCAATTAGCTTTTACTGCCCTTGTGGTCCGATAGCTATTCCACGAGACTTATCTATCGAGGACCAGTATAATGCCCTAGTAATCGTTAGCTGGAGACTTCGCACTTTAACGCTTGCTCTAATCTATTTCACAATCTTTTTGAGATCGGTAAAATAACTGGCTGAAATATTTAAATATTTAGGGAACCATTTTATTTGGAGAATTTTTTTTTATCGTAAATAAGGGGCTGACGTAAGTGATGATGGTATGGATGGACTGATAGTAAGTGGCCACCGTCGCCCATGGACATCGTACATACAAGATAGACACTTGATGCGTTGTCACCTTGAAGGAAGAGGGAAGGGTACGAAGAGAAAATTGCTACGGGAAGGGTAAGTCTGGCCCACATACGGCTTGACCGGAACGCATGCTGGTGGTCGCAAGCCAGTCGAGGAACAGATCCCCTACCACTAAGAGGTGCTAGGTTAATCGACTCTAACGAGATACTCTCCCAACGGAAGAAGGAAATTGTATTCTAACTCGTCCCCTCACGGGCAAACCGGGCACGGGTGTTATTGTGTGTAAAATCGTCAATGTCACGATTATCCACGTATAATTTTAGATATTCAAATAAAACTACAAACTTTCAGGTATTCCTTATTTTCTTAGAATAAGAGTGACCTATGTAACATCGTCTGTTTGTATTTATAACAATATTCAATTCATCTCATGTGGTTACAACAAATTTGTTGGTTATCACCTAAATATCAGTTTACAAGATGTTGAATAAGAGTTGCTTTTCACTATGATAGTTAAAACACACTCCATAAAAATATTTATGAAACCGCCAGCAACAGAATGTAAAAAGGCGAGCTGTAGTATATTTTGAAAAGAAACTTTTTTAGTTCTAATATCTATTTTAGTATTCCATAAAACTCAAGAGTACCCTTCGAATGAGCGGTGTAAGAGGATTTGCGCAAGCAGTAGTTCCAAAAAAAACTTCGTTTATGTATGAATGTTTGTTTGCCCCAGAACAGAGGTGGTTTAGAAAAAAGGCAATGGAAGAAAAATTAGGCAAACTTGTGTAGGAAATTCTCAACAAAGTAAGAGTGAATAGTTTTCTTATAATTATAGACTCATGTTCATTTAAAAACATTTCTATACAAAAGCTACTTCTGATTTTAAATCATGAGTCTACTGTCAATACAACAAAGACACTCCATAATAATTGATTTCGTAATAAATAATTCCTTTTTGAACATCCTGTAAAGCTGGAGACAAAGCAAAATTCTTGAAATACTCTTTAGAATATTTTGATACAGAATTTACAGAAATATAAAATTTATCGTCTTTCGATTTTTTAACTTTTTTAAGACCGCGATATTATTGGGGTATTAAAACAAAATTATTCGGATTTGCTTATTAACGTGAAAAATTATATCTACTATTAGCAACCACGAAGTTCCTTTTAATTTTAATAATACCCACTTAAAAATGTATAACAAGACAATATATAACCTCAGTCTTCGTACAGTTGTGTCACTTGTAAAACGGAGCTCACACGGTGACTATTCTGATTGTGTAAGAAGTGTGATGTCGTGATGCTTGCCATGAAGTTGACATTTGTAAATAAATTAATAAAACAAGAACAAACATTCTTGGTTTCTTTATGTGTACTGAATATTATTTTTTGTTACAGGATATAAAGAAAAATCGTGAAGCTTACGTTACTGGTGAGTAAAGTAGTTTAAATATTCAAATAAAACTATGAAGCTAAATAACAAGCGAACGGATAAAAAAAGTAGACACATTTTAGAGGGTCAGGATATAAGTAGATGTTTTTATTTCTTAGTATCTTAACAGGAACCTAGCGCAGCCTTGGATTTGCTACCAAGCGTGTAGGTTTAAGGGGCCTCTACCACATCTGTAAATACTCGCTTTCACTGTCCCAGGTTCTCTGTCCAAACACAAGGTTAGGGTCACATAAGGTTA
>JAOPUB010033622.1:0-10848 GCA_027564055.1 Neptis clinioides
GTTCCTCCTCTAAATAGATCCTATAAAATAAAAATTTACAATTAAGGTAAACCCTTTAAAAGATTTTCTGCTTTACATAATATTATAAATTCACAATTTTTTTTAAATAATATAAGTGTGATAAAATACTGCAGAATTAAAACCATATAAATTTAATATAAAACATTGACCAACCCACTTACTAAAATATTTGTCTACTTTCCTGAATATTCAACCTTTTTTTCATATCAAATAGCTAGAAAGGTGTACAGTTTATAAACTGTTTGGTGTTACTCCACCGTTATCTTATAATAATAATAATCTATAGGCCTAACTAGTCTTATTGCATTTCCAGTTTTCACCAGTCAGCTGCAAGAAGTATCACCATCACTACCTGCCACAATAATGATGGATGAAGACGCACCCCACTCAGACGACGACACGAGTTCTCCGCCCTACTACTCATGCTCCCCCAGAGATAACGACGGGGACATATCTCCCCAGTCTACCCCTGAAATGAACAGTGATATAGAAGTGGATGTATGACACCAACTTTCCCTCGCAGGTGACTAGGACATTTCTTATACTAGGGATACGTAATTTTCGCACAAATAGAATAAGTATAACATTGTCTATTTTAATATTTGAAATAAGTGCCTGAATGTGTGTACATTCAACTACATGAAACTAATGACTGCAATTAATAGATTAGTCGTACTCAAACAATATTGAAATTGATCTCAACCAAACACATTTTAGTGACTGTAAACCAAAAATAGCATCTCTTTTGATATTTCATTTTACTAGCGCTAAATTTAAAAATTAATTTTTGACTTATAATATCATAATTGCAATAAGACGTAATGTTAGTGGAGAGTCTGGCAACTCATATTGATAATAATAAATCATTTACGTAATTTTGTTTATCGTTACTTTAGCAAATGAGTGCCAAGAATGTTCAGAAATATTTAAAATAATAATTTTTTTAGAAATATTAAAAAGCTTTCAGATCTAATGCTATGTAAACTCAATTGATACATTGATTTTGTAACTCTCCTTTGTTCTTTATATTTTACAAGCAATCGTTTTAATTGTGTCGTTTTAGATTGTAACAAACATTAAGTTATATAATTATTAATTAAATGTGCAATTTTTCCCTGTATTATAAATAAATATCATACCAATGTTACCTAGCATGTTGTCTAAAAATGTTAAAAATATTAATATACCAATTTTAAAAACCGAAATAAAAAAGTTTTTAAAAAGTATGATTAAATTTTTTGAATCTGTTTGTATTATGAAAATTACGTCTCCTTACAAAACAATTGAATTGTGAAAATATATTAGTTCATTAATATCTAGTCACTTGTGTTTTATCAAGTATTAAATATGGACGAGTTCGTGAATAAATTAAATTATTTCTTTATCTAATGTATAATATTTTTTTTTTAACTGTATTTGTACCGTGTGTATTTAGAAACCTGCCCAATCTAAAAAGATAGTAGTATCCTAAACAATAAAAATGTTCATGAATATATTGAAATTGATGAATTTTTAATGAATTACTAAAATGTGTACTAAAATCTCCAAGATTTCCAAAAACATGGAAATTTTCAACTTGGGGCAACACCGATGATAAATTTATTAAACGGTACTTTGACTGTTATATTTTGCCATTTTATTCATATCATTCAGATCGGACAGGATTATGAAAACATACTTTATGTTTTTTTTTTATTTTTATACTATGAAATTTTTATACATTGAGTGAAATTGAACCCATGACCATTGAAATTGGATAATGACTGAAATGTTTTATTCTAAAGGATTAATATTGTAAAATGATTTTTTTAATGGTTTGATGTTATTATATTAGATCCTATTACCTCACGATAGATTCTAATATTTTGTGTAATAATTATTATGAATTGTAATACAATCACGACTATAATAATATTATGTTTTATTATTATTGAAATCTTAGTTTGTTAATGACATTTAATTACTATAAAAAGTATGACAATAGGTTGACAAAAAATTATGTAAATTTGTAAGATAATTTCAATTAATTAAAGGACCATGTTCAAATTAGGCTACGAATGGAATAACATGTCATTGTAACGAAAATAACTCATTTATTTTAAGATTCAATCTTTAAAAATGGGGGACAACATTTATAATATCACAGATTTAAATGTTAAAAATAGTTTGATTTAGAGAAAATCATAATTAGTACTACTCAAATGTGTGCGAAGTCCTGAAGCGTCTGTCAGTTATTTAAAATTGTTTCTTGGGTTTAAAATTAAATGGGTATTTTTCGTTGTATTGACATGCTATTCCGTTCGTAACCCAATTTGAACAAATTTGGTTCATTGATGAAAATTTAATATGATGCTATTTATAACTTTTTATTTGTGATATCTATATGTATTTATAATATCGTTAAATTTTATCCCTTTTTTTATATAATTGATAGTTTATGTCAAATAAAAATTAGTAATTTCTTATCTTGTGAGCTTTTTGTTGGAAAATTATTTTTGTAATTACTTCTCAATAAAAAAACATAATTTATTACAATATTGTTTATCAAAAACATAATATTATTATTGTGATCAATAAAATGGAATTTTTGTAAGTGATACAATATAAAAAAAGAGTTAAATTGTCAATATTAATTACGATATGTGAGATATATCAAAGTGAACTCGGCCAAAGACGACTTATAATATAATTTTCTATATTCCGATAAGCAATAGGAATGTAACACGTAAGCGAGTGTATTTTAATGCCAATAAATATTGGAAAAGAAATAATTATATTTTCTTAGTAATAAAATTTGACTGCGATGTTGGATGTACGTCTGTGTCAAATACAAGTGAATCTGTGATATTCCGTCACCGATATGTTAATATTCAAGTTTTCCACTTTAAACATTTGGCATTAATAAAAGCACTTAAGTACAAATATTGTATATACTTTTAAAAGTGAATATAATTGTATTAAATGCCATTATTGTAATATGTGAATGAAATAAAAGTATTTTTGTTATATGTAGAATTTTATTACAATATCCAGTTACTAGTAAAATAAGAAAATTTAATACAGTAATGCTTTTTATTTTTATATTTCGTCATTATTATAAAATCAAATCGTAAGTTAAACCTCTAGCCATTGAACTAAAGACGATACACAGACATTGTAGTGTAGCCACATTAAACACAATTAAAATAATGCTTATATAATAAAATAGGTATTACTGAAACTATGATAGTAAGCTTAGTTTTCAATACTTCCTTTGTCATTCAACTGTATTCCATATTCTCTCAAACTCCCTTTTTAGAGCAAGTATAAGTGTAGCTTCAGATGTTATTACTGTATTGTCATTATTACAATTAACATGTTTAATTTCGTAATCTAAAGATCCAATGATAGCAACAGCCATTTCGTGTTCTGCATCAACCAATATAAACTCATGCTCCAACTTGACCTCCGGGTTGACTACCTTAACTTGTATTCCTGCATCCATGATACATTTTAAGTTGTTCAAACCATCACTGTCATGGACAATAATTCTTACTGTAGCGAGGTTTTTTCGGTGAACATCGATCAAGCACTTGGATATCGTTTCACTGTTGAAAGAGGGCACACAAACATCTATTGCTTGACTAGCGTGAACTATCACATAATAAATACAAAACAAATTATTTAAACCAGCTTTTTTCTTATTTTCTTTGTCGTTTCCTCCATAAAACAATACCTCGTTAATATCATCCTGTTTACCTCCAAAGTTTGTGAAATTAGTGATTTTTTCAGATATAGCACCCAAAATAGTTTTAGAATTAGATGGATTCATTTTTTAGACACTACAATGTTTTCTTGGTTCTTTGTTTCTGGATTTTAGCACGTATGCCACTAATAGAATATTGTTTTTTACTACCCTCTTATCTCACTCATCTTTAGTCAACAAAAACTATATCTACATATTACCACAATAATTTGATGTAGGTACAAAAATAAAATGTCATAACTTTGTTATAATAATTATCTCATAAATACTAGTCGACTGATCCATTTCAAAATTATTTTTTATTTTAATGCTGTTTTTATCATCATATCATCTCAAATAATTATATATTTTATTGATTTCGGATAAAACCTGTTTAATGTCAAGAAATATTCCTTTAAAAAGAAGTTATAAAAATAATTCATTATTGACATTGACATTTTGATCTATTTTATTGGTTTTTTAATTTATAAATATTTATACAAAAGTTATAATAATCGTTTAATTAGATTTTTGACAATGTTTGTAAACAATATAACTAAGGATGATAACGTTTTACGACTTCAGACTAATTCTAATAAAGCATCAGGAGATGGAGCAGCAACAAAAAATAAAAATAAAATACCTAAAAGTTTACGAGTCGATTTAGAAAATGCTTTGATAGGGGTATGTTTTCCTTATTTAATAAAATAGCAATAATAAGTATTTAGTAATTTTACTCAATTGCTAATAATAAAATGGATTAATATGAAATTTTGAATTACTTTAAAATGATCTTAAAAGAAAAATTTAAAATAATGTGGTGAATAGAGACAAATATGGTGGGTATAGATCTCTAAGGAAACACGAGTAAGACATACTAAAATTTAGACACAGTACATCTTTTAAAATGTTGTATCGCATAATTTCAATTTTGAGTTAAGTCACTTTCATTCATTTGTGCTACGATGGTTTGTCTTGCAGTTTAAATTTCATAAACATGGTGTTGGTAAAATGTTGTACTAGTTTTGTCTGGAACAATCTTTCGCTTATAAGTAATCCTTAAGCAAAATGAGTTTCAGAATCAGCTCAAATGTACGTTTATTCCGTATATTATATCATATGCTTTGTCGTGGGTATTTTATCAATAATTAGGTATTTAACTTAATTCGTTATCGCTTTATTTTTAGAAGACATCCTCATTTTTTCCTAGTTCCCAAATTGAATCATAGATTTAAATATTTTTCAAATCTACATTTATAACGTGTCATCAAATTTTGATATTTTACGCGAAAAACGTGATTGGTAGAAGCGTCAGTAGCTCAGTGGTTCAGGCGTTGGTCTTACGAACACAATCTGTAGGTCGTGAGTTCAAATCCCAGTCACTGGACTAGTGGGGGTAGTCCACTCCTAACACGAGCATTCCAGCTTACTTGGAGGGGATATACAATCACACACAGATAAACAAAGTCATTTCCAACACGTAAGTAATGTTACTATTAAAGAGGCTTTTAATGTTAATAGAAGGATCTCTAGAACAGAATTGAGCAATTTTAGCTCTGTAGGCATGAGTTCAGAGTTTTCTGTTCAATATTGACTTTAACTCTGCTCGTTGTTGCATCCTCGTAACCCAATAAGTAACCATTGGCCGTGTTGGCATTGTTATTTTAATTAATTCTTTTAGTACTAGATAAACTCTCCTAAAAGGCAATATACTCATTCTTCTATACTATCTAAAATCAACAAAGTTTGTGATTCTATTGCCTGGTCTATAAATGGTAATTCTAGAACTACTTAAATTATTATAAAAAATAATTTATATACTAATTCAGAAGCTTATACTATTTCTGAAATACTATTTTCTAATATTCGCCATAAAAATTTACTCAGTTCACGATATGACTTTGCTGCATTAATTAAACTATCCTGTATTTATAAAACACATCTGCATAAAGTGTTACTTATAAAAACTAATTTAGCACTTTGCACTGAAATAGCTGTAAATTAAAAAGCTCATAAAATACAGATCGCCGTCGCTGCATTTTCGCTCCATTTAGACTATCGCTACTCAACTGATTTATAGTTTAACTGACTCGTCATTGGATATCCAGGATTGCTATTATCTTATGTATATGTTGCATATTAATAAACAAAGTCAATCAAATTAAACTCACTGTTTTATACGTAGTATTTACTAAAGAAAGATGAAATTGTGGTCTACACGCAGACCAGAAGCTTAACTTCCTGGCTAATATAATATTAATCCTGGTACTTTAGACTAAGACCTTCAGCGCTACTGCTAGAATACTTGTGATGGAATAATAATTATTTCTGTCATGGCGGCGTATTTATTTGGTTAGTTTTTATCATTGTGTTGGCACACGGTTCATCGCGTGATATTTTACACCAATTAGTATATAGCAATGCTACCAACATTCACTCAAATCAGAGTCGTCAGCATCGTAACTAAAAGTAGGTACTCGAGTTTAATCTTATCACACAACTTGTTTTATCAGTTACTGAAAAAGATACAATTGAAGTAATTAGTGAACTACATAGATGTTACGTATTTTTAAAACCATAGGTAGCATCCAGACGCGGTCCTAGAGGGAGGGATCACAGGGGAAATGACAAAAAAATTACCTTCTTCATGTGAAGAAAATATCAGAATGTTATTCCTATTTCTTGTGTTTTGCCTGCTGCCGCTCTATTTTTTTCTATTTCTCAAAAACAGACAAAATCTTTTAAAAATGAAGTTGCAGGTATTATATTCAGAGATACTCTCAACTATAACACAGATGAAAGTTAAAGAAAAGGTATATCCAATAATTTGACACTCTTTGATATATAGCTCACATAGGAAGTGCATGACAAGATATTCTATTAACTTTCTGAACTAGCATTAACTAGTTTGCTCTCGTATTTTATTTTTACTGAGAAATGTGAACTTGGTGCTTAGACATAAACAACTTTATAGTTTATGAACGACTTTTCATGCTCTCGAAATTTTAAGAAGTAAGTCTTAAAACCGAATAAGTTATCGACAATTTTTTTCCAGTATTGTAAATAACTTATTTAGTTAGATATGTGGATTGGAAATTTAGATGTAATAGAGAGAAAAACTAAAAAAGCATATAAGCTTGATGTAAAAGGCTGAAAATTAGATGACAAATGATAATAATTTGTTTGAAAGATAAAAATATGTGGAATGACGGAGTGTGAACTAAGACAAGACGTAAAGAAGGAAAGTACGTATTTTTATTTAAAGACAATTTTGTACTTGTAATATAAGAAATTAATTAATTTGGAGTATAAAAATAAATTTTAAGTATTAGATAGACCTGTTCTACGTTTTAATGTGTTTTGTGTAAGATATTGCGATTTCAAAATTCGTAACATAAAAATAACTTTTTTTATTTATCTAGCTATACAATAACATTATCTATCTACTAATTAGAAACAAAAAATCTGTTTCAAAATAAATGTAAGAGTTACACATATTTTCAATATTATATCTAGCAGACGATGACATTTGAGGGCAACCCCGACTTTTTGTTTACTTTGCTTGTAAAATGTGGATGATAACTTTGAAAAGTTCGGCGAAGTTGGTGTTTATTTAACGGCTTTACTTTTACTCTTGTAAAACTCTTTCCCTTCATTTATTTTAGAACCGAAGAGATAATAAAATATGAAATCTTTGTCTTATGTCTAAAAGATAGCCATTGCTTCCGATAATGGGAGTTAAGGAGAGTAATATCCCACAAAACACGTAAATGTAAAAAATTATAGCCAAGTTCAATACAAAAATTATGCTTGGCTGTGGCTGGCTTCACCGAAAAACTCAAATATGTATTTATAGGAACAAAATAACTTTATGATCAAGTATTAAGTTACTGCAATACTTCTCGTATTGCATTAACTTTGAACCTCTTGAATTCAAAAGACTATTGTTTGATTGCAGAAATTTCTGTCAGCTACTCGCCTTTGATAGATTAGGAGTTTTGTTAACTCATAGTTCAAAAGAATTCAGAGTCTTAAACTAAAACAGCATATAATTTAAAATATTTGATTATTTATCTTAATTAACTCAGATGCCAATACTAGAGGCTTTTCAGATTGTTTCGGAAACATTCAGACTGGCATTTATATATTTTCTATTTTAAAATCACAATGTATGTATGTATGTATATAATCACATTGTGTGTAAAATAGTAGTAGATGAACAAACTAAAACTAATGAAGAAATTTAAACTATGTTATAAAACAATACGGACCCTATAGATATTATTCACTATAGATTTTTTTCGATCAATTATATAAACTGACATTATAATTTTAACATGAATATTACAGATTACCTATATACTAGCAAACGCTCTTGCTTCGCATAGGTATATTATATTTTCGCGAAACTCACCTTTTTTTTCTAAAATAAAAGTAAGCCTAAGTTATTCACTATAACTTCAGGTATCGGCCGCACAAATTAGACTGAACAAACAGATAGATAGACAGACAAAACCTTAAAAAAATGCTGTTTTGGTATATGTACCGTATATTACACATAAAGAATATTGAAAATTATATAACAAGTTGATAATTTTACCTTAAGTTAAAAATAAAGCGTTGAAAAACTGCCGCAAGTAAATAAAATATTTTCTAGTCGCCGCGCCGTAACTAAGTCAAAGTTAATATGATTTCAGCTCGTTTTACGTCTTAGGATAAAAAATATTCTTGAGCGCACGTTTCAACAAAAATTATAAAAGTGACAAAAGGAAAAGTGCCTGAAGCAAATGGCAACGTGTTCTATCTACATCGTAGAGAAATTAGCTGGCAGCTAACCTCCGTTACCCTGTTAGGTACTTACAGAGTAAGCGTACTTGTACGAAACCTTTTATTATTTCATAACCAAACAGTACCAGCCAATGTTTAAATTAAATAAAGAATCATTATATTAATTACACTTCTTTTATTCGTTATTTATAATTTATCATTAGTTTTTAATTTATAAGATTATTTAAATTTATTTATTAGTTTTCTATAATTGTAAAATGTATTTATGTTATGAAAAAAATAAAGCTGAAGAGTTAAAAAAAATTTACAAAACATACTTTATAGCTAATGACGTAATTTAATAAAGTATTAGGATTCCGTGAAGAAAATATCTTCCAATTGAAACAAACGCGATATTACTATTCTCCTATATTTGCAATATGCATGCATTAATAACTGAATTAATTAATTGAAAAAAATTATAATCTATACGCAGACCACCAGTATGACTAATAGAATATAATTTTTATCCTTTAGACTCCAATATCCAGGATTACTGCCTGAGTATTCGTGATGAAATAACAGTGATACATGATAAAATCATGACGACGTATGTATTTGGTTACTTTTTATCTTTATGGTGGTTCACCAATCTAATGATATTTGGCACAGCAAATTTAAAATCTTATAGAACGCTACCAATTTTTACTCAAATGAGTGTTGCCAGCATCATAATTATCAATAGATACTTTGAATAAGATCTTATGTATTGTCATTGTCTTAGTAATATGAATCTGTTCGGAAGATTCAAAGCCATCACACTTTGAATCTTCCGAATAGATAACAACCTTTGTAGACAGGTTGAATGACGTCACGGTACAACACCTGATTTTTTAATATAAAATACGTTGGGAGTCCAGTAAATGTAAAGTACAAACATCTCAAATACATATCGTATTTCGTTATCAAAGTTTGCCACCGAAAAAAATATTTAATTACTGAAAAGTAACTAAGGTAACCTTTTTGTTACAAAACTCAACCATTGAATAGATAATTAAATTAATGCGACCCTTTTCATGTTATTACAAGTGACACATTCAAACTATTAATAGCTTACATTTATATCCGGATTGTCAATTAAATCAACAGAAAGCGGTTTAATCCAGGTCGGGTGGACACAATTATTCATCAACGGTATTAAGCCTTTAATCCAGGAATATTGACCGGTTTGATGGCGATGGCGGCGCGCACCTTCTGTGTTACTACTTACGACTAACCTTATTTAATAGTGTAATGCGTTATCCAGAAACATCTATTATTTTTAATGCAAATGTTTAAAATAGATATATTAAAATAAAAAATACACTAAGATACTTTTACAATAACACTAAGATACTTTTTTGAATGGAATAGATTAAGTGGATAAAATATTATGTTGCCACTTCTTAGAAGTATTATGTTGTAATTTGAATGGTTCGTAATACTAATCGAACACATAAAGAGACTCAAATAATTAATATTTTCCATTGATACATTTTATATCATTCGTAGTTGGATAATGAATGAATGAACTTAGATGAGTTTCCTTATGGAACATTTGTAACATCAACTTAGTAATCTCAACAGTAAGATATTTATAGTGTTGTGCAAATTGTTTACATATAGTTTATTTTTTTACCCTTCTATAAAAAGTAGACTACTAAATCACCTGGCAAAATTGTACGTAGTCTACCATTGTAAGTGATTGATTTTGCTATTTTTAAATCTTGTTCAGTATATCTTCAGCTTCCAGTAGCTAAATAAAAGATAACTCGAGTCTGGCGCTAGAAAGGCTTTCTAGCTAATGGCCTTAAAATATTTCATTTTTAGAATTGTTTTGAACCGGAATTCTGTGAAGTGACAGTTAAACTGATGTGTTCTGCAATGAGACTAGAGAGTGTACATTTATTAAATGTCTTAACTTAAAATGGCACTTGTTCTCTTGTGATAAGTGTTTTAGATTATGGGTACATACTATATCACTCTGGTTCCATATTTTACAAAATATGGTTAGTAATTCTGTTCTGTAATTTATATCAAGTACCTAATCAGTTGTCATAACAGTATTAAAAGCGTTTGGACCACGTTGTGATTCATCCATACTACATAATATTAAAAGGATCTGAGATTAAATTTAAATAAAAAAAAATATTAGGTTTTGACATTACACAGCACTCTCAAAGTAATAAGTTGAAAATTATCTATATATTTTATAACAATTTCATGGTATTCCCAATGATATTTTATAGCCTATAGCCTTCCTCGATAAATGAATTATCCAAAATAAAAATAATTTA
>JAOPUB010033639.1:0-10843 GCA_027564055.1 Neptis clinioides
TTATGACTTACTGATAACAGCCTGTCGTTTCACTCGGTCGCAAGTATTGTAGTTAGATCCAGGTACAGGGGGCAGTTTACGGTTGGGAGGAGCAATGTATCCGAGCTCGTCACGCAGTCCGCCGCGCTTGTCAAGCGTTCCACCGGCTCCTCCCATCGCGGCTCCAGACGCATTGTACACAGCATCATCTGGTATCAAATGGTTTCATAATGTCTCAGGATCTTTTAACTTACTGTTATTTTTATATTTAATAGAATATGAACAAAATACTTGTGATCGACAGTTTGTAACAATGTCATATTCAAGAACAAAATTTAAAAAGTTTAAATAAGGTAGGTAAACCCGAATTCAAATATGACAAAAAATGTTTAATCATTATTAATCATAGTGTTTTAAATCTTATCAAAATATACACAAAACGGTAATAACAATAGAACGGTAACACTGGAAAAGCGCCTATGACTAAAACATGAATGTCAAAAATGTTAGAGGATTACTATCGAGAACCAAACAAAAAAGTAGTAAAGCTATAAAATAAAGGCGCCATATTATTAACATGCGCATAGAGATTTTTATATAATTTGATAATATGCTAATAACTTAAAGCAGATGACATATTATGTCAAAAAGCATTTTTATTCTACAATTTACTTACGATTTTTTTTATTCTAAGAGTATTGCTAGAAATTTGGGTTAAAAATAATTATAATTCTTCTTAAAAACTCAATGCTTGGTGCTACATTTATATTCATGTCGTTATCAATCACTCAACGATCGTAACCGAACTTCTTATCTTTGAGCGCATTATAATTTTATTTTACTTATTTTAGGCATCGACATAATTTTCACTTAAATTAGGCTATATAATAAAAAATTTAAAAAATATCATTAATCCATTTAGGGCTGTTCATTATTTAATGTATTCATTTACCTGCCGTAATAATTATCATTCCCTATTTGCGAAATACAAAGTTTTAAAATTCGCTTTAATTTAATATATAATTCAGTTCTATAAATAATTTCCAGTATTTTTCTTTAAAAAACAATTGAAAACGGATTTTCGGTAAAAATGTATTATTTAACATAATATAGTCCTATAATGAGTTACGTATAATATGAATGATTAAAATAATATAATGAAGCGGTCATGCCATACATACAGTACGCGTCCTTCTGACCTCGCAGGCGGTGCGGGGTGTTTCTCCGCGCCAACGTGAGGCAGATCACCACCATGCCAACAATGAACACCACGATCGTGGCCAATATTGGTACCAAAACTTCCGGTTCCAACCACGCCTTGACCCATGGTGGCAACTCTCTTTCACCATCAGCGTTACCGGGCAACGGTGCAATAGTTCCTGAATCATTAATCAGTAGTCTGCAATTATTACCTTTATGATGATGTTCCCTAGCTCCTCTGACGACGCACACGACAACTATCGCTATAATTATAACGAGGATAGCCGCGACTACGGGGACGATTAGATTCAAGTGAGAAAGTATGATCTTTAATGTTTGTTCGGGCGTGAGCGTTCCGCCACCAAGTTCCCGCGCCGGCGCAACGGTACCTGAAATGCAAGCCTTTAATTATTACACATTTTTAATATTATTGCAAGAAATAAAATAATTAAGGCTATGCATTTCAGGCATCTTGAAAGAAATACTAAAGCTGTCTATGTTTTGCGCATTGATATGGTTTATGCATAAAGTTAATTATTTTTATTGTTTGGCATAACTGATATTACCTTGTCGTCTAAAACTATGACGCTTAAGCTGTCGAAGCCAATAATTTTCAATAAATATAAAGTTCTCCCTCTGTTATCTTATAATTAATAAATGAGATATAAATAAACGAATTAGCTAAACGTGGAGAATATTAAAAAAATATATAAAAGAATATTACCTCCAGTCATAGTAAGGGTCGCAAATTCGTATTCAGCGACGTTAAATCCAGCATTATTATGAGCAGTAATTCGGAGCACATACCAGGTAGCGGGATCGAGATCTGTAATATTTTTCCATACTCAAATAAACAAGCTAAATTTGACAAAATTATTTATTAGAATTATCTACCCTGTCTTATTGACGTCGATGGCTTTAATCAAGGCCAATAATGGCAGGGTACGCGAACTTCATAGACAATACCTACCGAGCACAACAAAGTTTCCACCAGGCTTGACAGCGTTTGAGATCTGATTCCATTCTCCTGTACCCCTAAGAATGATCTTTTATTAACTCTATGTCAAAGGTATTTTATATAAATATGTATCAAATTATTTCCTCCTAATTATAGTAGCGTACATATTTTTAAAAATTATAAATAAGAAAACGTTACATAAAAAATAAACCATTTTAACTTATTTTAATAAAAAAGGGATTAATATAATATATAGCAATTAGTAAAATAATAGACAATGATAATGATAAGTCATAATAAAGTCAGTGAAAAAATTTATGGGTTACATTGGGTTGATTGAACATTTATAAATATTATGTACCAAAAAAAACTAGATTTACTTACTAAGAGTAGTATACTTACTTCTTTTTATTCTCAACTACAAAGTGACTCATCGGGCAACCTCCATCCAACCACTGCTTCAAGTGTAAAGTGACGGATGATGATCCAACTTCAATGAAGTCAGTGGCGCGTGGAACTGGTGGCTTGGATCCGCGAGTACGTGCGATCACTACGTCAGATGCTTCGCCGGTCCCGATTCTGTAAAATTCTCTACTTATTGGAGTACAGTTTTTACCCATTTTTGTTTGTATTTTGTTTGTATTCTAATCTATACTCCTCTGCAATATTGTTTGTATTCACCAATATCACCAACTCACCCATTATAAGCAGTAACATAGAGCTGGTATCTAGAGCCGCAGAATAAGTTTTCTAAAGTGTACGTGTCAGTGTTGCTAGGAATCTGAAATAAAGAAAAAACAAGTTTGTCTAAATTTTTATCTAAATATAAAGTAAATTTGCTTATAGCTTAGAAAAAGGTGTAAATATTACTTTTTTAGAAAAGTGGTATTTTCCACACATTTGTCAAGGGTTAGATGATTCCATTATCTTTTTTGAAAATAGTGTATATTTTTTAGTCACCTGAACAGTTTCCCAGTCGCCAAACTCTTGTTTATAGTGAATAGTATACCCTGCAGCGGGAGATTGTTCGGCATCCACAGAAGGCTTCAAGCGAAGAGTAAGGGACGATACGGAGGAAGATGCAATGCTAAGTTGTGGCGGGAAAGGTGGAGCTTAAACAATATGCATAATATAAGTTTCGGTTTATTATATAATTTAACAGTATTCAGTGTTTGAATGTGTTTAATGCAACATACCAAGTACTGAAAGAGTATGAGTTACAGTATCAGTTCCGAATTGGTTATCAACGTGGCAAGAATACTCTCCAGCATCTTCGCGTGCTACACCGGCGATTTGGAGGGATCCTTCGGGAAGCTGACGAACACGCTCTGAAGCTTCGAGTGGTTTGCCTTTGATCTGGTTTAATTATTCAGATTCAAGTTTAATCAACATTCATTGGTGTTGAGTTAAAAGTGATCGCAAATATTTTAAATACTTCTATTACAGATTAAAAAAAATATGAGATATGTATAATCTAATAACGTCAGACCTTCCACAAAATGTTAGGTGGTGGAACACCAACAGCGAGACAGGGCAGTTTAACGTCTTCTTTGTATGTTGCGGTAAAAGATTCATCGAACGAGGCGATCTTAGCTGGTACTGGAAATTTAAATTATCTATTAAATAAAAGTAGGAGCGGAGCAGCAGTAAGAAATTTCAAAATCAAATTTCAATAATTGGGTAAATTTATCAATATCGTTGATTCTGTTGTTGTTTTCACATGAATAAAGTACCTTTGTCGCTAGGGCTGCAGGAGGCAGTAGCTGAGGGTTGTCCTTCACCAATTATAGTGGAAGCAGTCACCCAGAAATCATAACGGCCTGCTTTTAATTCAGTCGCGGAATAGCTGGTTTGAGATGCAGGTACCTAATAGGTAAATTATTTCGTATTTAATTATCAGTAAATATACACATTTTAAAGAAAAAATACTTTTTATTGTACATTCACAATAAAGAACACGGAAATACGAAATAAAAAAAGATAAAAACATATACAATTAATACAAAAGGCGGCCTTATCGCTAGCAGGTGATCTCTTCCAGGCTAACCAGTCTGACACAGAACATAAAATACAAATTATATTAGATAAGGTGCTAAATATTTTTGTTTTAAATAGTTTTTTAAAATCTTTACGATTGTCTCATAATTACTAAAAGGTTTGTTTCATAATTTAAACCCATTAAATATAAAATGAAAATTGGATAATAAGGGAGGATAATATAAATATACAAAATGCAACGCCATTAGTCGAAACAGAACGTGACGTCACGCAACATAGCACTGTATTTATCGGTGTCAATATTGATACTAGCATAACTTTTTAGCCCTCGAGGTTGCTTGAGACTGAAGGTTACTTTAGTAGTTTTAAAAAATCCATACGTTTAGGAAATACTAAGTAAAGTGTTACTTGTTTTTTATTTAGCTGTAAAATCACTTTTATATATAATAGTTTGAACGCGGTATAATGTCTTATTATAATTAGTGATATTTCATATTGACGGTGTAAATATATATGTATACTTTGTAAGTTGCTGCCTCCTTTACCTCTTATCAGGACCATTCCGTTGTATCACTCACCTTATTGGGATGAGGCTCAGCGTTCTGTGCTTGTGTGTATACATTGTAGTGCATAACGACTCCATTAGGCTGCGCAGGGGGCCTCCATGATACAAGAATTGAATCAGCTCCCATAACTACAGCTTTTACAGCGCGTGGAGCCTCGGGTACTAAGTAGAAAAATGAAAGAATTATTATTATATAAATAAAATAATTAGTAAACACTAGGTAAGAATGTCAATATAATAATTATTGCAGGTCAACAACTAGAAGATCCATTTAGATAAAATAACGATAATGTAGTAATCAATTGATTTTAATAAAATGCATAAATTACATACCGTCTTGTTCAGTCTGGCAGTGGATAGGTGCAGATCGTACGCCGTCTCCTCCGTTGGTGGTCGCCAGTACTTCCATAGAATAGTTAGTAAACTTTTTCAAGCCGTGAAGAATAGTTTCACTACTGGCGGTTATCTTGGTGTCTTTCGTCTTCTCATCTTAATGTAAATAAAGCAGAAAAGGAAATAAGCGAACAGTCATAGCGTCATACTTAGATATATTGAGTTTTTATGTAGTTCCATTGTTTTGTTTGAATACATTGAGCTGGAAGTTTAAAAACTTACCATACCAAGTTTCACTTGGTCCATAAATTACTTTGTACGCCTTAATCAGTCCATTAGCCGCTGCTAGAGGAGGCGATACCCAAGACACCCTGATAGTTTGTGCGGTTAAAGTGGTACATAAGACGTCTTGTGGTGGCGCAGAGGGAGCTCCTTCAGCAGTGTATGCACGGACTTCGTTTGAGATTGGCCCTGATCCCATTTTGTTGAAAGTTTGAACTACGATCGTATATTGAGTATAGGTTCTGTAATAACGATTTTTATTGGCTTTATCTCTATAGTTTTGGAGAGTTAAAATTTAATAAATTTTGTAATATGTACGAGTTGATCTTTGAAAGAAAAAAACGGTCTTCAACCATGATCAGGAATGACAGTAAAATATAATATAATACTTACTTGAGATTAAAAATATCCAGGTGATGTTCCTTTCCAGATTCCTTAGAGATGTCAACAGTTTCAAAAACGAAAGACTTGTTGCTAGAGGCCAGCTTGTAACCCACATAGTACCTGCAAAAATTTCATTAAATGTTTTTATTACATTTACTTAATATTTTAACTCACATACTGCATTGTGGCATTATATCAACAACTAGTATTGTACCAATTAATAGGCAAAGAGCGTCAACTATCCGACTTGCTAAATTGTATATATTTCTCAATATATTTTATTAGATGAATGAAAAAAGAGAACAAGTGGGACTACACAGTGTTATATATTATTCATTGTTATATATGTTCACCCTTGAAGTTCGCCATTCCAGTCGTGAGGTTGAGGTGGCTTCCACGTAACTCTCAAGGTATGTTTATCAACGGCATCGACCTTGACATCTTGTGGCATTCCAGTGGGAGCTTCTTCAGCAGTAATGATAGTAACAGTTTCAGAAGGTTCAGAAGTTCCCAGTTCGTTTTCAGCGACGATTCTAATATGGTAGGCGGTGGCTGGTTTTAAACTAAATACTCCGGCTTCATTTGCGTCTCCTGGCACAAGAACCCTGTCCAAAAATTATGATTACAAATTCTTTAATTCAATGTCCATTGTATTGTAATGTATATCTTAATTTAATCTCACCAACACCAACAACCCATTGACTAAAAACGGGCTTAAGAAATTAGTTTCGAAATTTCTGAGTCTTATAGAGTTTAATTAAAAAGCTGGCACTATACTAATAAGTTAGTTGTACAACTAACACTAACAGGGAATATACACCCTACACAGGTAAACACTTTAACAATTTTCATAAGGGATGAAAATGACATAGAGGCTATTTTTATTCGATATTCAACTTTTGGTGTATAGTTATGATGAAATCATTACTATTTCCTCAGTTTTTAATTAAAATATCTGGTGAAATTTGATTCCTAACGCTTATTTTGGTGGTAGACAATACATGTACATAAATCTTCGTACTTTTAGTCATTGCCCACTATCATTTTAATTATTGTCATATGTCAATCTATAGTTATTGTAACAGTACGACAATTTTTTTATCATCAAACCACGTGGGCAAAGTTGTCATTTATGTGTATGTGTTCTTCATGTAATTTATTTTATACATATTAAATATTTATTATTATTAGCTAAGAATCGCCTAAATAATTTCCTTTTTTTAAATTCTATTTCAGTTCAGCCAGATGATATCAGAATTGTACAAGGACACGAAGTACCGATAGAACAATTTCCATACCAAATTGCGTACGTGTATGATAATAAATTTTTCTGTGGAGGCTTTATAGTTAGCTATACTTTTATGGTAACTGCTGCGCATTGCATTCCTAGAAGGTAAGTAATTATTAACCATAATCAAGTTATAAAATTACTGTAAGTTATAATAAAGTATCTGCACAAGTGCACAAAGCTTGAAATTTTTTTTGCTCTATTAATCAACAAGCATCTAATCATACAAACTGGATCACATTTATAATATTAGATGAATGTTAATAATTTATAACAGAAAAAAATTGAAATACGATTCTTAGATAACGATAACACAGAAATAATAATAGTGGCAAGTATTTGTTTTGTATGACGTTGAATTCCGGAATAAAACAAAAACAAATTTTTAGTGCGGATCCATCAAAAATGATTGTTCGAGTTGGCAGCGCCTACGTTTATAATGGAAAAGTAGTCCCCATAGCTCGAGCCTATCGTCATCCTCAATATAATCCTCAGAATACAGACAGAGACGCCGCGTGCCTTGTGGCAGCTAACCCTATACTATTCGGGAATACCGTCAAGCCTATTGAACTACCGAATACAAACAGACCTATGAGAGGTGTCGTTGTCGTGAGTGGATGGGGCAAGACTGAGGTATTTCAAACTGATATTTAAATTAATATTAAACTGCACTGTACATAAACCTCATGGTTGATTTCAAGCAATTTTTTCATGTAACAAGTTTTCAAAATTTCAATTCCTTTATACTACTTATTTAAATAAATGTTTACACTAAAACTATTTTCTACAGCACGGTGCTTCAACCCTTCCCGCTAGACTGATGGCTGTTAATTTAACAGTAATTGACTCTTGTGTATGTAGGCAGACTTACTTTTCAATAACTAAAAATATGTGGTGTGGTGGGAACTATAATATGGGAGGACCTAGCGCATGCCAGGTAATAAATCGATTGATTAGTAAACGAGTAACAAAAATACCTAATATTTTTTATAAAGTTAAAAAATGTAAAACTAATATTTTTCAATACTTCTACTATTATAAACCTCGCGAGCGGAAGCCAGTATGTTAATAAAAATGAACTTAATACCATTCAGTTTCAAAAATAGAGTATATTATTGAATTCGTTAATTGACCTATAAGAGTGGTGAGAATTAAAAATACGATAATCATACAAAAAGAATGGTTTGTAAATATTTCGAATACAACGTGGAATGTCATCATCAACATCGCAACCCATCAATGGCGCACTGCTGGGCCGTAGTTAGCCCAGTGATAAAGTACTATTGGGAACTATTAGGTTTGCAGTTTTCCTCATGATAGGAAATAGAATAGTAGAAATATAATTAAAGTTTTAAGTAACGTGAAATAATTGAGTTATTTAAGAAGTTGTGAGGAACAAAAACAAATAATTTCAAAATAAATAATTATAACAGGGTGATTCTGGTGGAGCAGCAGTTCAAGATGGTCTAGCAGTTGGTATTGTATCACATGGTATAGAATGTGGTGCGCCTAAAGAGCCGACTGTTTTCACAAATGTGGCTGCTAAAGAAGTACGTGACTTCATCAATCGAGTTACAGGACTGTGAAATATATTAACAGTATAAAATATATTGTGTTTCATCTGAAGTTAGTTTATACGCTTTTATTACTCCGTATATATTTTATAATCTGTTATCAATCGATTTTGTATGCGTTTGACTATCTTTTCTTTTTTTAAAAGGGGAAGTGGTATGTTAATAAAGTAGCGATATTGTTATCCATTACTCTGAGTTGAGCTTTCAAGCGCCATGTGGTCCTAAACTTTGTTCTGTTTGGTGATGGTGGCGCAGGTGATGTGTCGTCACGAATCAAGTTAAATAAATTTTTCCACAAAAAAAAAATAAAATATAACAACACATTTTAAAACATATATTAGTATAGGAGTGATTAGTAAAACAGTTGGTTATATGACAACTCGTAAAAAAAGTACAGTAATGTAAATAATCTGTAAAACATTTTCTTGAACATAAAATGTTCACATAAAGTTTTATTTAAATAACAAAGGCAATTCAATAAATGCATTAAAATGATTTTATATATTTCATTAGTAAGTTAAAAAATTTTTTGAAATGAATAATTCTGTCTTTTAGAATAAAAGTACACGAAGTATGTTGATGCGCGAATGCGCAACTGTAATTAGTACTTCCTAAAAAAATTGCCAAGTCCTAGAGTGTTCCATCAGTTACTGGAAAATTATTGTTAAATTTAAGAATAAATGAATATTTATGGTTTATGATTACATGACGTTCGAAGGCTAATTTGAACCTTCTTCTTTATGTATAATAGAAAAGAGTTTGAAACCTGCGACTGAACTGAAATACATCACTTCTAAAATGTGTATAATTGTATTTTTATAATGCAAAATGTCACCTTGCGACATCAGTGGATAAACATATTTTAAAAGATAATGCGTTTATTTATATTCAAGACAATAACTTGACATCTGAACTACTCTTCCAAGTAATCTTTTGGAAATTTTTATCCTCATATTTATTCTGATCAAAAAAATCACTTGATAATTAAATACTTTAATTATTCTCAGCAGATTAAAAATACATTTAATAATGTGTATTTATTTTTTTATTAATACAATTTTATCGTTTATTGATTGAACTTTAAATGACTGATATACGTCATTCCGGACCTTTATTATCTAAGTTCTTTTTATACCCGCACATTTGTCTGTGAGACCGACAATTTACGTTTGGTCTAGTATTATTTATTTAACGAAAGGCGTCCGCCTTATGCGCTTCGCTCGGGCTTATTTCGGGCTACATTATTCGTAGCCAACTTTGAATTAGTGCGACACGAGCATTTTTTTTAATTATGTTTGGTAGTACATTATAAGTCATATTTATAATTTGTTTTAAGGTGATTAGGTAAATGTATTTTATAACCTTTAGATGGACGAGGACCTCACGTACATATTTATAAAATACAGTTATTAGCTATGAAAAGAAAATATTTTCGACCTGTTGATTTGCTTACACATTTCCATTTTATAGTAAATGACATTATATAATGATTTTGGATGCCACATAACCTGCGCGGGTCAACGTGTTAAACTATTTGACGCGAATATAGGGAGTTTAAGGAGTCCAAACACAACTTTTATGAATCACTAGCTTCCGCACGTGACTTTGCCCATATGGTTTGTACTTATTATAAATTACAAAATTAAAATTATTTTAAATTGTAGTCTCATTACCGTTGATTTTGATATTCTGCTAGCTATACTTGGGTCAATAAATGTCTCACCACTGCTTTGCTTTTATTTATACAAACGACAGCAACATATCCGCGCAGATGTCCGTCGAATCGATGTATCATCGAAAATTCTAAACACATAACTAAGATAACCCTATGTCAATTGTCAACCGTTTTTGATGGAGTTATCATTTCACATAACAGGACGGTCAAAAATAATATATATAACAGGAGAGCTATTAAACAAATGAAAAAGACTACAAAATCCTAGTATAAGGTTTATATTTGGATTACAGAAATTCGACCATGTATCGGAATATCGTGCCGAATTAAAATGGTTGCCTATTAAACAACGTCGTGATTTTCATATTTTATTCCCTCTTTTCGCCATTTGCCCCATTGTATTTAAAAGAACGTTTCTTCTTTTTTGCTAACTCTTCTTCCTCCCAGCTTAATTTAAGTTCTCTTTCAAAAACTTTTTTAAAATATTCATGGAATCTTTTTTGGAAAATGTCTATCCTAATAAAAGGTGCTTATTATGGAAGTATTTCTATAAACATTCTACCTGACGGGTGAATGAATATCGATTTTGTATCTAATTATTATTTTA
>JAOPUB010033650.1:0-10842 GCA_027564055.1 Neptis clinioides
GTTATTGGTTAGAATCTGATTAGACCAGTAGATGGCCCAGTGTCAGTGTCTCTCACCAACGTTGAGAACATTGACAACAAACAAACTTCAACAAACAAACTCTTCAGCTTTATAATATTGGGTATACATATGTAATTGTATTCGTTAATATACAGAGTATGTATTTATTATATTTTTTAGTTATTGGTTAGAATCTGATTAGACCAGTAGATGGCCCAGTGTCAGTGTCTCTCACCAACGTTGAGAACATTGACAAGATCTGACAGGTCCGGAGGCTTCAACAAACCAACTCTTCAGCTTTATAATATTAGATAATTGATACGTTTTTTCAGGTTCCAATCGTCCCTGAACTTGTAATAATAAAAACATGAGGTTATTACTCTCACTTAAAATTTACATTACATCAGTGCAAAACCTGTAACTTTCGCAATATTCATTCATACAACAAACCAGCACGTTTGACCCCTCCCCTATTACAAGCTAACGAAACTGAAAGGTCTATCTTATTGGTAGTTTATTGCAAACATCAGTATACACACGGAGCTTGTTAGAACTTTATTTTTGTTAGCATAAGGTGTATTTTTGTTTGTTATGAGTAAAGTCCACTTGTTTCAACACGCTTCGGTCCGCTGAGTGTCCTAAATACCGCGGTTCACAGAATACCGTTCGGAAATCCCACTCTCACTCATGTTACAAAATGATGCGTAGGTACATAGGTTCACTAGACTATATTCTACATAAATCTAATATATTTATATACATACAAGCAGACCCGATCGCGCTTCGCTTCGGGTGTTTAAAGTTAAATTATAATCAATATGCCTACATTGTCAATTTAACCGAACTAATCGAACTACTAATCTGGCATGTGGCAACACTGCATCGCCTCTGTTACTAATACACTGTATTCATAGAACATAGCCAATGATATCCGGGAAGGATATAAAGCTCGAGCAGTGAAAGAATTATCAAAATCAGTTTAGTACTTTCAGAAATAATCTGCAATTAACAAAATGGCCACTTAATGACACTTAAATGACCATACCTTTTTAATTATTTTTAATATGGCAACACCACATAGCCTATGTTACCCGGAAAGGTCGTAGCTTTCGATCAAATTAAAAACAATTATAAAATATTGAAACGTACTCGTAATTTCTTCAACGATCATATACTAGACTGGACATATATTTTACACACAAAAGCCTACAAGCTGAATAAATGATTTCGAGCAAACAATGATTAAATGTTATGTTTTTCATCTTTTGTTCTTCACAGACTTCATGGTCATGTGTTTGCGCCATTACCGAAATTATTTAGTTACATACAGTTTATCATTTGTGAACTAAATGCTTTAAATATAATTATATTATTTTAAAATAATTATCCATACAATATTTTTACAATAATGAAAATTACTGAAATACTATTATACAATTGAAATAATACGCTATTCACTTTTATATTATTACTAACCGACCCGTCCCGTCTTCGCCTAGATGCAGTTTAACAATCATTACTATGAAGAGCCTGACAAATTCTTATGAGCAAAAATTATTTCTTTTCTATTTTTTTAAAATTAAAATAGCCTAAGTTACTCTGCAAGTGAAAGTTCAAATCGCTTCAGCTGTTTCAGAGATCGGCAGGAACGAACAAACAGATAAAATTTATGGCATAATATGTATCATCCATCCATACATCCCTGTGCATTTGGTAAAAAGACACATCAATTTTATTTATAGGTAGATATTGATTGATGTATTGATTACATATTTATGACAAGAATAATTCAACACTGAATATAAATATTTGAATTAAATAGCAACGAAATCTAAAAAAAAGTAAACTATGTTAAATATTAATAGATATTTATATTTGTGTACGTTTGTAGAACTTCTTTTGGTAATAAGAAAACTAAAAAATTGTATGTTTGCTTGTTGCGATAGGCTCAAAAATTACTGAAGCGATTTTGATAAATTTTTTTATAGCCGGTAGAAAGCTATATAATTTCCAGGTAACATAAGTTATATGCTGTTATCATATATACTATAAGATATAATTTAAAAGATATGTCTATTTAAGTGTCATAAAGTGCCCATTTTGTATATTCGACATTATCTTTGAATAATTGCTTCACCGATAGAACGCTACACTATTCCCGGGTGAAATAGGCGATGCAGTGTTGCCATATAGTTATAAACAATAAAAGAAAAACATGTTTTTTTTTTCAAAACAGTTGTGATCAATGGATATCTAAAATTCAGGTCAATCGATTCAAAAGTGTCCGAGAAAAAATTTTTTTTGACTATCATCTATTTCGGATTCAAAAAAAAGATAATACAGAGATATCTAAAATTTGCAGCTTTAATGTATGTTACTAGTACCAATATACCCCGAAATTATGGACGATACTTATCGTCCTATAGCCTTTCAATGACAGTGTTCAAAGAGACATTTAAATAATATATGAAATAATTGAAAGCAAAACACAAAATCTCAGAACGGAACGGAATCATCCAACCGACGGAAATTAATAGAATTGAAAAGTGATACAATTTGATATTTTAAAAGGAAAATAAAAATGGGATTTGTGAAGCCAGCTAAGCGTGAAACGATGTTTGACACGGAGAGGTTATATCTATTAAAAATATATTCTTACTATACACATATAATACGCGGCTTGGCCGATTTTCATGATGTTTTTTTATGTATATTTGGAGGGTCTAAGAATAGGTTCCAGTCCTTTTATGCGCTTGGGTGATAAGGGCGGTCCTCTACAAAAATTAATTTGTATAAGAAAACAACGCCGAGCTAGTCAATTTATTTTTTAGTTTTAAAGTAATTTGAAAAAAAATTGATTACATAAATTCGAAAGTGTGTTTGTTGATATGTCTTTTTCTATACTAATATTATAAAGCCGAAGAATTTATTTGTTTAAACGCGCTAATCTCAGGAACTACTGGTTCGATCTGAAAAATTATTTTTGTGTTGGATAGTCAATTTATCTAGAAAAGCTTTAGGCTATATAACATGACGCTGCGACCAATAGGAGTAGATCATCATGAGGATAAAGTCACGCGGGTCAACTAGTAAAATATATGTATTTTTGTTTATCAATTATATAGAAAATTAAAGGTTTATTGATGAATCTAAGTATTATACGTAGTAAATTACACCCGTGCAATGTCGGGGAGAATCGACAAAGTCGATTTTTTTATTAGTTTTAGAGAAACAATTTTTAGTTATAAATAATTTATGGTATCAGCTGGATGAAATAAAATATGTTTATTAAATAGAAAACGCCAATTTAGATTAACAATATTTTGACAATCTGTAAATATCCATTTATCAAAAAAGATTTATTATTATTGCTAAATAAAAATATTTAGGCGCTTACGACAGTAATCATATCTCGCAGGAATTCTGAATTTTTCGGGGATAATAAATAAGTAACTTTCGATGTGCCAAATTTAATTGAATCCGTTTAGCCGTTGTCGCGTGATTAAATAACAAACATTTTGTATGTTTCACATTTATTATTGTAATTTTAGTAAAATTATAATATTTAAAACGCCTTATTAATATCGGAATTAAGATCCACATTTAATACTAAAATGTAAACTTGTCTATATATGTGAAAGGTCATGTTTTTAAGAACGTACATACGATTTATTAAGTAAGCATAGCTGTTACGAGTGATGACATTGATATATTATCAATGTCAAGACTCTCGGAATCAAAATAACCGATGGTGTAGGTCAGTTTTGTAAGTAAATATAGATATAGTCGATGTATTACACTGCAATATATTATATATACTAGTGATTTACATTGCTGGGGCTTGCGACCCAAGTACAGGGTTATGGGCTTGTTTGAGTTAACCATACTTCCATTACTTCCTACTATCCTAATTCCTACGATTCTTTTTCCTACTATTCTACTAATATTATAAATGCGAAATGGATGGATGTTAATCAGAATAACATATTAAGTTTCTAAAGAATTTGTCATTTAGCCATGATATAACTATAAGTGCAAACCACTCGGGGAAAGCCGCAGGCAGAAGCTAGTAAATAATACATTGAAAACAACACTATTCCGAAGCTTACAAAGAAAAAGCATATGAAATTACTCGTTTTAAATTCTCAATCTCAGTCCAAAATATCTAGATTATCGATTGAAAGTGAATTCCAAATTCAAATTATTGTTATATTTTTTATTTACGAAAAAAGTTATATATTGTTGAATAAGTAGAGCTGTTTTTAAGTAAATATATAAGAACTATTTAATAAAAAGGTAACAACTTGCTAACAATAGTTGACTGAAGAGCTATATAAGAAGTTCAAAGATCCTCGTTGGAATCGATTTTAATAAAAAAAAATAATCCGCTTATAGGTATCCTATTAAAGGCTTTATATTTGCAACAGTAATATTATTTTTCACCATCAAATAATATTACTTTCTCGATAAAATTGATTTAGGATTAATTTCTGACGCCATTTAATTAATACCAATAACGAATTAGTAATTTCTATTAATGATTATATGCATTAAATTTTATTAAAATTATTATAACGGTCAACTTAGCAAATCAAAAATATACCTAGAAAATCAATGTTTGCCATATAATGATTTTGATGAAATACTTATTTAGTAAATCCTCAAATTAACTCTATAAGTTATACATTCAAATTTATTAAAGATCGGATCAATTGATTTTTTGCCCGACTTCAACAAAAAAGGAGATTTTCGTCATTTCGGAACCGAATTGGGAACTTCTTTTAATGTCTTGATCATACTACTTCATTTTTCTCTTCTGACAAAACATCATCTTCATTTTCTGATATTCTCATCATAACATACAACCTCTTCTATGCTATGTTCTATTATCGTTTTCAGGCAATAAAATGCTTTGATGTTACGAATATTAAATTGTTAATCATACATTTACCGTTCTAACACCCACGTCTATCAATTTACAACAACAAAGCTTCCAAAATTATGACGTTTAATCAAATATATAAACATACTCATTAGGAATACTTTGTTACAGATCGCAACCAAAAGTATTTTGAGCATATAACTTTGAGTACGCATGACGAAACATGGGGAGCGTAGGCAACAATACCACATTATATGATGATGACATTCTTTATCCGAGCGAGTTCACACTTCAAAGGGAATTCAGCGATATATTAACTGGAGTGGCTACATGGCCGATAGAGAAATGTTTGGAAGCTCATCTAATAAACAACACTTTAAGTGATGAAGTATCTAACCATGTATATGTAGTTAATGGCTCCCAGGTTATGTGTTTGGAACATGCTCCTGTATTGACACAGAATACAATAATCAGAGCAAGTGTGTTATCTGTTATGGCAGTTTTATCATTTTTTGGTAATTTTGCTACAATGATAAGCGTGCAGAAGGGGAAGCGGTGTCGTAGACGTGCAAGACCATCATGGACTGCTATATATAGTTTAATATTCCAGCTCAGTATAGCAGATTTACTTGTAACTCTGTTTTGTATTGCGGGGGAAGCAGGGTGGTCATTCACAGTGCAATGGTACGGGGGCAATATATTGTGTAAACTTTTCAAATTTCTGCAAATGTTTGCTTTGTATTTGAGTACGTTTATATTGGTATTGATTGGAGTAGATAGATGGTTGGCAGTGAAATATCCGATGAAAAGTATGGCCACTGCAACGAGAAATGGTAGACTGGTGATAATAGCTTGGATTCTCAGCTTTATTCTAAGCATTCCGCAGGTTAGTATATTTCTAGAGTGTGCAGAAATGTTTATGACTTTGATACGTGAGAATATTGTTGAATAATTGTACTGGCATATATTATTATCACCTACTTTAATTGCAAAATTATTTGTTGTGATTTTTTTCCATATTTTGTGAATAAAAAGGCACTTATAATTCTATAAAAAATGAGTGTATCCTTCAGTACATAAAATCACGTATCTTTTGAAACCGTATAAAGCATATTGAGGATTTTTGTACAAAGAAGTTTTTGTAAAAAATACTGCTTACTGTTTTACTTCAAGATTTTCATATTAAATTGGATGAATTGGCGTATTCGATATAAAAGAAACCATAAAATGTTTCTCATACAAATCATATCTTTTTATCATTTTATCTAAATTGAAATAAATACGAGTAATTTTTTTTAGGCGGTTGTTTTTCGAGTAGCAAAAGGTCCTTTTATAGAAGATTTTCATCAGTGCGTGACCCATGGTTTTTATACAGAACGATGGCAGGAACAAGCTTATACGACTCTATCGCTCATATTTATGTTTGTCCTTCCGCTACTCATTTTGATATCTACATACGTATCTACTGTGAGGACCATAGCAAGTAAGATCTTATATACCAAACTATTCATCGCACATTTCATGCCTGCATTATTTATAGACATTTTATTGTTTACTGACAAAATCATTATACTTGTCAATTCAATAAATTTAAGCTTTATCTTAAGTATATTCGACTATGACTGGGACTATGTTTTAATATCTATTAAAAAGATATCTTACTAATATTACTATCTAACTAATATTATAAATGTGAAAGTTTGGACGTTTTTTACTCAACGCGACAATGGCTGAGCGGAATTCAATGAAATTTGGCACATGGATAGTATAACCTGGATAAACATATAGGATATTTTTTATCCCTAAAAAATTTAGAGTTCCCGCGGGATAACGATAAAAAATGTATACTGTTGAATGCGCATAAATATTTTTACAAACCTAAGTATTATACGCAGTAACTGAAACCGTGCGAAGCCGGGGTGGGTGGACTAGTTCTTTAATAATTTCATTAAAAGTACTTAATAAATTAGAAAATCTAATAAATATTATGGGTTAGTGTCACGCTTTTTTTCTCCTTAAATTGTTAGTAAGTGAGTGAATTATTAATGTAGTTTTGATTTAACCATCATAGTTTTTATTATGATTATCGGGTAATTTTTTTTCTTTCATAAAAAAAATTATAGCTTTTCGATACCTATATTGTGTATATAAAGTATATTATTAATATCTCCGGATAAATGGTAAAAAATATATAATAATTTAACACCTAAAAATTATTCGGTATTCTGTATAAAGTGTAATTAATAGGCTTAATTACTTAATTACTGAGTTGAGGGCCGACGGTGTTCTTTGTTCATTTTATAAAAACGTTAAAGATGCTTGTTTTCGTTATACATTTATGAAGAAAAATATTTATTATTCTATTGAGCAACCTTAGCTTTTGAACGCTCACTTTTATCTTTAAAAACGTATAATTCTGACTCTAATTACTTTATTTTTTATTAAAAAAATATAAAATAACTAATATAAATTTTGGGGGATTTAAACTATATTTTAAATTTCTTTAACCATTAATTTTATGTTTTTCAAAATACCAATAAAACCAAATGCATTGATTAACATAAATAGAAACTTTTTAATGGGAATTATTAAATTATACTCGTTAATACGAAAAAAACAGACAATTAATAAATCTAATTCTTGCGAAAGCATAAAAATTTTTCCAAATTTTAAAAATACAAAAACTTGTCCATTGTCAACAACAGTATGGCGATTAAAATTAATGATAAAAGATACATCAAAAATTGTGATCAAAATATGTCAAAAATAAAATTATTTGGCTTTTTAATGCTGAAATGTTACTATACTGGTGACGAATATTTGGAAGAGTATTTATTTATTTATTTTGACATAACATAATTTTACATAACATGATTTTTTACTATCTCATATTTTGTAGTAATCAATTTCAATATTTAATATTATTATTTTTCTTAAAACTGTAATGTTAATTTTATGTAACAATAACTTAAAAATAATACTAAATATTTGCACGACTAAAGAGCAGAATGTCTTAGAACTGAATTAGCTACTAACACCAATTATTATACTATGTTCTAGTAAATAAATTCATAAAATTAAGAAAAAAATTATGAAAATATGTAAAGCAAGAAACAGTTTCCTAGAGAAGACTGCTACTAATTTAAAGTGTACACAAAAAATAGATTAATTAAGTTACACTGGCTGTCGATAATAATTCGTCTCATACGATTATCACTACGTCATTCAACTTTGTTTTTTTTCACATAGGTTATACTTAGTTAACTTACTTAATATTATTTGCAGAAAGCGAGAAAGTATTTCAACCAGAAGTGACGAGGCCAGAAAAATATCTAACACCAGATATGAACCGGCGCAGACTGATAGATAGAGCTAAAATGAAATCTCTGAGGATGTCTGTAGTTATTGTTGCTGCTTTTATCGTATGGTGGACTCCTTATTATGTGATGATGGTTATCTTTACATTCCTTAATCCTGATAAAAATGTACGTATCACTAGCATACCTATTATTCCATGTCACGTATCGATTCTGTCTATTTGCTATATACTCAAAAACTACTGAACGGTTTTTGAGCGTTTTATGAGTAAGGTTTTAACATATAATTTTTTAAAGTTTTATGTAAATTAGTTGAAATATCACTGTTGGAAATGTCGGAATTAGTCAAGCTACTTGGAGCTTTCCTAATATAGGAAAAAACATATATAATAATAATAATCTCTTATCGAAACACTTGCCCAAACTCGGGATGGGTCCAGACACTGTCGATGCCTAAAATTTTGGGAAATATTTTGAAAATGTATATACTCAAGTAATGGGAATTACAATCTGATACCTAATTAAAGTCCCCTATGACCCTGATGATCAATCAATCTCATTCGAAATTTTTTGAATTATCAATTTAAAATAGATTTCAAATTCAACGTGAATATAAAAGTAAACTTTACAATCTTGTAATCTAAATATTTTGATTTGAGGTTGACTATTAATTTCAACCGGTTATCTGTCGTAACGTTAAGACAATGATATCTGAAGAAGCCTGTATATAGAGGTCTGTAGTCAGTGAATGTGCCATTTACCATGCTACAGTATTCCATCGTTATAATTTCTTTTTAAGCTTCTTGATATAACACACATCATTTATGCCAAAATAATATCGATAGAACTTCCATGTTTATTTTTTATTTTTTACTTCAAAAATTGTACCTAATTGTATTAGGAAAAAAGGGACACCTATTGACAAGCGAACAAATATAACAATAAAGTGCTTAAGTAGTAAAGGTCAATCAAGTTTGGGACCTTTTTGCCAAAGGTTCAATGTACCTGCAGACTATTTTCGAACATAATAAAACTCAATTAAGTAGTAATTATATTATTTATTTACAGCAAAGTGAGGATCTTTTATCGGGAATATTTTTCTTTGGGATGTCGAACAGTTTAGTGAACCCGGTGATATACGGCGCTTTTCATTTGTGGCCGAAGAAGAAACGTTCAAGGAATAGTGACAGGTAAAACTACTGTTATTTAGTGTAATAATATAATATCACACTAGTATGTCTATACTTTCGGATGAGTCGAATTAAAGCTCAATTTTAACTTTCTCTATTTAATTGTAACTCTATTTTATTTACTTATAAAATATTATATACATCGTTTTAAAAATAACATACATACTTAAGTACACGCACACACGCTGTAAAAAAATCAGTACAACAGAGTACGAACAAATCTGTTAAACTTTTATACATATCTATTTTTAAAACAAACTTGATATTCACATGTGAGTGTGTCTTTGTGCGTCTATGTAGGTCTGTGTGTGTCCTTGTGTTTACGTGTATAGTATATGTGTGAATGTGTGAGTCTATGTGCGTGTGTCTGTGTGCGTTTGTGTGTTGCTATGTGTGTGTCTCTATGTGTTTGTGTGTAAATAAAATATGATAATTATTCTCTTAAAATATCCATTTTTGATGTGGAATCATTATATCAAACTTAAGTATAAGTCAGAGTTCTGCATTATGTGAAGACTTTACGATAATGTACTGAGACCTCGCGTAAGAACCAATCGCGTGTGACGCAGTCCTATCGCCCTCCAATCCCCTCTCAAAAGCCCCTAATTATGACTTGTACGCAATCAAGATCAAACCTATACTTACGTACCACGGGCTATACTATTTTTAACCTCCAATGCTATACGGTTTGTGGCATCGTTGTATCTAAGATAATGGACCGATTCTGATGAAGTTTTATTTATTTGTTTGATAGCTAATTTAATTGAAATCTAGATATAAATTTAACTTTTATTACAGAGACTTTGGTGGACGACATGCTTCATCACTACGCCGCGGTGACCAAACATCATCAGTCAGATTGACCACTATAAGGTCATTAAGATCATCTGCCAAGTACTCCAATGGTCAAAATGTTAGCTTATTATAACCTATCCATAATATTGCCTTTAATAATGGCACCATTGCTGAAGAATCGTGTTAGTGAATAAAAAACTGAACTAGTCATTTTTTTGAGTGTATTTAAATATTAATGTAAATATGTAAGACTTGTAACCAAAGTGATTTTTATTAGTATAACTTTAAATGTAAATAGTCTTTATTGTGTACTAAATGTAAAAATAAATGTTATATAAAAATTGTGGTTTTATTTAGAATCTTGCATCGTATTATAATGGTCAAAATGTTAGCTTATTATAATAATAATGTATAGGCAGTGATAGCCCCGTGGTTAAGACTTAATGTCTTACTCGGGAGGTCTGAGTTCGATCCCACACTCGAGGACACACCTCTGGCTTTTCTGAGTTATGTGTGTTTTAATAAATTAAATATCACTGTGAAGGAAAACTTCGTGAGGAAACCTGTACTCCGGAGAGTTCACTAAAGTTCTCAAAGGTCTATGAAGTCTGCCAACCAGCACTGGGCCAGCATGGTGGACTATGACCTAACCCCGACC
>JAOPUB010033661.1:0-16925 GCA_027564055.1 Neptis clinioides
GTTTAAGTATCAGGTTTATGCATTTGCCATTCGCTACAGTGATGAAGCTGTCTTTAAACTTGAGATATTCCTCCAAGATCTAGCCAGATATAAACTGATTTAAACTACGTTTAAGAGTTATGTGTTCGCTAAAGTTTTACGCTTCAAGTCATACCAACATTAGCTCACGTGAAAACTCGACGTTCATTGAAATCGTATGATAAAAATGTTTATAAACTTAAATTAATAGGAATTGAATATAGATACTGCAGCTTAAGGCTGTATTTTCACCAGAGATATGCAAGAATGTGTTGCGAGGTATATGTCTGGTTAGAATTAGGAGAATTGCTCAGCGTGTGGCAAATGTTGGTTCTTAAACAGATTCCTCTTAGACCCGGCTCAGTAGTGGGCCATCGAAGGGTTGCGATGATAATGATGAACTCCTTATATTTATTGTTAAAAGTCATATAAATTTAACAAGATTTTTTAGCTACCTACCTATTTTTTAGCTAGCTACCTTTTTAAGAACTTACGTAACAGTGTTTCTTAAACACAGTGTTTCGTAGGTTCTATCCCATTATTGACATCACACAGGTCCTTTTTATTTAGTTTTTGATGTTGTTTCATCTACAAAGTGCTGATAAGTAAGAATATGGGTTAATATTAAAATTAAGAAAGAAAACGCTTAAATATGAAAAATAAAACTAATATTGAGATTGAGAATCTTAGAAATGTTATCGCATAACTCTGTTAAAATAATATTGAACTTGATATAGTTATATTTTCTTTCAGCACTGTCGTTCAAATTATAACTGCGCAGGATGAACAAGCTGAATACATAGATGACTTACAAGACTCGGACACATCAGAAGATTAATCTTTTAATTCAGTATTATAAATATAAAAATTTGTATGCATACTATAATACCTTAAATGTGATAGTAAATATACTATAATATTATAAATGTGATAGTTTGTATGATTATACTATATACCAGTAAAGGCGTATATACGAAGCCATTCCCACCAGCTGCCCTTGACAATATCAAATATATTTCTACTTTATTGTACATTGATAGATATGTTTTTCAAATAAAATATTCTATATATATAAGGTTGATCAAAGCTCAACTCGACAAAACAAACTATTGTATAAGGTTGTCGACGCAATTCCATTTTTTAATCTTCTGCACAACATTACAAGCCTAATAGATTCCGCGTGTTAAACATTTTTTCCGTGTCAGACGTGGACATTTGCGGATAAAGGTGCGGGAGCGCACGTAAGCAGTTGTCATACTTTGAAACAAAGATTATATATACAAGACTTTGAAATCAATAACTAGTCGCCATTTTGTCCTACTGCGCCAATTTTTAAAATTCTTTCTCTAATAGCAAGCTACACTGTTCCCGCGTAATATAGATGGTACAGTGTTGCCATACTTTGAAATCAATGACTCATCGCCATTTTATTCCTACTGCGCCAATTTTAAAAAAATAAGTGTGAAGCAACAACTACAATATTTCTGACGAACAGATGCGGTGCTATATTGACCACCAGCCACGGTTTTTTAATGAATAAACTGATCGATCAGTTCGGTTCGCAACACTCATCCTAATTGACAATGTAGGCATATAGATTATAATTTTACTTTAAATAACCAAAGCGAAGCGTGGGCGGGTCCGATAGTCAAATATAAAGAGATCAACAATAGGACATTTCGTTAATTAGTCAAGTCACCTTTGAATATAAATAAATATATTATTTACACAGTTTTTAACCAGCTATATTATTTTATTAAATAAAAACATCTGAGTCATCACGCTGTGGCCTCGTATGTTAGTGCACAACAATCCCGCTGCTCAGAATGCTCTTTCACATTCTATACTTGTAGGTGTATATCTGAATATTTTTAAATTAGAAAGGAATTTAGAATATTGAAATATTTTTGATTTTGTCAAACTTATAAGAAAAAATAACATGATGTAATTGTTCTATTCAATATAAAATAAATTATAAATCTGAAATAAAGGTGCTTCATTTTCAATATTGCACAACCAGCCCTCTTTGTGTTGAAATCTATAATTTAAATAAAATAGTATACGTAAAAGTAAAATATTTTTTTATATATATATTATATAGTACTTAGTATATTTTTGTTTATATATGATATAGTACTTAGTGATCCATAAAATTTACTTAAAATTTCAAGTTTAGCTATAAAGATTATTGTTTTTACCTTCAGCATTTTTTTTAATTCCAAATTTAACCAGTTTGTAAAAATTAAAACCCGAAAAATTCGGTTTTCCGAAACAACTCGGTTTTAGTATGCCCTAGGTCACACTTTTTTTTATTTAGATAATGGTTAGTTCACACTTCGTATTAATTTGTCACAAATAAAGAAATAAATTATAAGACAAGGCTGTACGTTGTAATACCTGTGCCGCTTTCCATTAAGGAATCAAACAAATAAAAAAATTGTCATACGTCAAAGTCAGTGCATGTAAATATAGCAAAAATGTTAATTGCTATTTTAATTCTCACTAAACAAAGCAACAAAGATGTTTTCACTACAGGTAAGACTAGATTAGAAGTTTTAGTCTCAGTGAAATAAAAGAATATACAAATTTTTTAAAATTACATATTTATTACAGAAAAACATAAGACCTTTTTTAATTCTTACTCGAAGCATCCACACTCAATATATTATTACAAATGAAAGCAATGGGACGAGAGAAATAACCTTAAACCATGAAAAAACAAAGTAAGTTTTAGACTTGTAAAGAAGCGTCCGTAGCTTAGTGGTTCAAGTGTTGGACTCACGATCACAATCGTCGTAAGTTCGAATCCCAGTCCCTCGACTACTGGCGTTACTCCTAATATAAATATCCCAGCTTACTTGGAGGAGAGAACAAGAATAGTAGTAGTTTGTAAACTGATTAGCAGTTTTTTAATAAAGTTTATTCTTCTACTTTTACTTTTAAAAAAGTTTATTCTTCTATTAAGTTTTCAGAAAAAAGCTGAAATATATTTATGAATAACAAAGTTAGTTAATTATTTAAGTAAGTTGTAAAAAAGACACAAAATATGTTTTTTTAACTACTCCTTTCATGTTTTTATAGAAATTCCCTGTCATTGGATATGATGAACCATCTCATAGAGGCTATTAATCTTAATAGAACTGATATTTCTTTACGAGCAATCGTTTTATCAGCTAAGGGTAATGTATTTTCAGCTGGTCACAATTTAAAGGAGCTAGTGAGTAGTATTACAATGACATATATATAATTTTTAATCAGCTATTTATTTACAAATCTTTTTTAGCAATCATCCACTGGAATTGACCAGCACAAATTGATATTTAGTAAAGCCACAGAATTGATGAAGTCAATTATACTAAGTCCAGTACCTGTGATAGCTAAGGTAAAATACAATTTGAAAATTCTATTTACTGTCAACTTTATAGTATTTACTATTTTTTTTTATTTATCAAAAGGTGAATGGATTTGCCACTGCCGCTGGTTGCCAATTAGTAGCCACATGTGATATAATAGTATGTTCAGAGAAAAGCAAGTTCTCTACTCCAGGGTAAGCTATACTGCCTTAAATAATTATCTGAATCAAGTATTCGCTCAACTGAGCACATGGAATATAGGTCAACAAACTACTACTTTAACTGTGACTGATAGCTTTTCCATACTGATAATTACAAGCTTATTTAAGTACAATATGAATTATGCAGAAATTAAATTACTTAGTGTATGTGTATGATTTCAGTGCCAATTTTGGAATATTCTGTTCAACTCCAGGAATTGCTGTTAGCAGAAGCATTCCTAAATCAAAAGCAATGTATATGTTACTGACTGGTAAGTGCTATAACTGAAGTAACTAAATCTTACTAATATTATAAATATGAAAGTCTGTTAGAGACTTGTTAAAGACTTGTCAAGTAATAACGTTATATAAAATGTAATCTGTTGCCAGGTGAACCTATTACTGCTCAGGAAGCATATGAAAGTGGTCTAGTAACAAAAGTAGTCCCCACAGACAAATTAGATGATGAAGTTAATAAAATCATTGAGCAAATTAAGCATAAGAGTCGCAGTGTTATAGCTCTTGGCAAGGAATTCTATTACAAACAAATAGATCTGAGTGTTCTGGATGCTTATAGGTTGGGAGAAGAAGTAATGATAAATAACATTAACTCAGATGATGGTCAAGAAGGAATTAAGAGCTTTGTAGAGAAACGAAAAGCCTCCTGGAGTCACAAATGAATATTTAAAATATTAAAATCATTTTTACTGCATTTAAATCATTTTAAACAAGAACATGGGAAATTTTTATACATGTAAATAAAACAATATTTTTTCATTATTTACACCTATATTTATTTGATACCATTTAAGTGCAAAGCAATATTTAGTTTATTTGAAAGCATATTATCATGTCACATACACATTATATATCTTTTTGGCCAATTCTGAGAAGATAAAAACAATACATTATTGTGTTTGAAAGAAATTATACAAAAATTTTGTATCAATCTATGGATGAATTACAATATCTTTACAAGTCATACTGCTTTTTTAAAATATATATATAACATTCATTATACTTGAAATTAGTTTTGAAAAACGCAAGAAACTTGTCTGGTTTAAATTGCAAAGACCTGACAATTTTAAGGGAATATCAGTAATTTATTTCTAAATTGTATCTCAATGAAATAATACCATATTTTAAGTATTAAAAAATATGTAATTAATACTAAATCATTTTTTTATTTAGGGAAGTAAAAAAAGACCCAGTACTTTTATGCATACACTGAGTTAGATATTATTTTAGTACCAAATCAATTTTAGGCTTTTAAAATAATTCAATGCAATTAAACCAAAGAGTACAAGATTAAAAAATTAGTTTCAGCCCTAATTAAACATACTAATAAATATAGATTGAAGTTAAATGAATACTAACCTAGAACCTAAACTGAAATAAACTGTTATTGTCAATGTTAGAATAAATTATGGATAAAAAGATTAAACTATGGACAAATTAAATTTTAAAAGCCACATATTATCAAAATTTTTTTTGAACTTCAGATAATTGTTTTATGGGTCGGCGACATTGAGCAGTGGGCATGTATTGCCTATATAGTTCATTAGTCTTATAAATGTTAACATAAATTACATGTATAGTTTTCTAAATATAATATATTGATAAATATTTATTTCTTACAATCTTTACATAGTATCAGACAAAGTCACTTAGCGCTTTCTGTATGTTTTAATGTGGTTTTTACCAATAGACATTGTGATTCAAAAGGAAGGTTTTGCATAATATGTAGAAAACATACAAAGCTGGGGCTAGTCGGTAGTATTTATATAAACTAAATGAATGTTGTGCGGTACATCTATTGCTGCAGTCAAGTGATTACACAATCGGCTTTATCTTATCTTGATTTTCATGAAAGTTATCTTGTAAACATGTGGCAATTAAACTAAAACTAAATTTAAACATTAAAATTCGTGCAACATAAACCTAAATACAATGATAATATCTTTATATGTGGGTAAATATTTTATCAAACATGTTATTTTAAGACTATCATTAAGAACTAAATGCAGACATTTCAATACATTGAATATTACTTTTAAATTAGAAACTAATAGTTAATTTATAAAACTATTTCCCAATATTATTATTGAAAATTTTGGAATGATTCTGTTACTTAGATTAATTGATATCTATATATTGAAATTAAGTTTTATTTGCAATACAATTTGAAACACAGAAATTACTTCAGCACAACGCAGTGTAGACACTATATAACATATCACATGAGTCTAGACAAAAGCAATACTCAAGTGCATATAGAAAGTATTCTGGTTTTATGAAAATTGCATTTCGATTTGTTGACAATGACAATTTTGTTGACAAATATACTGACAATTTGAGTTAATTAAGTTTTGTTAAATTTGGATGATTCTACAAGATACTTGTATAAACAAAAATATTAGTCTGGATAATCTATTTTTTTTATTACATTGAAGTAGTCCACAAAAAACAAAATCTATAATATGCTTAACATAAAAATTGAAATAACAAAAACCATAAAATATTAAAAAATCAATACATCTTTTTATTCCAAATTGTTAAATTAAAATGTATTTTGCATTTTGTTATATAAATAATGTTCTTAGAAAATATAGTTTTTATTATCAATATATTTATATGTATAAATAAGAAAGAAATTATATTATACATCCGTGTTGTAAGATTAAAACTAACCCAATATGTAATATAATAGATAAAAATTAATATTTAAATGTTTATTTGATAGAAATTTAAATATTAAGAATAGCCTGTACTCGTTTTTTGTGATTAAAAATTATCAATTTTACTTTGAGTTACAGATAGAAGAGACGTTTAAGGAATTCTAATAATATAAAAAATGGATTGACTGTTGACTAAGTAATAGAAACAATAGACAATGGAAGTTTGTATAATATTATTCATATATAGCAGAGACTTGATTTATTGTGACAGGTTTAATTTTGGCAACCAAGTTTGATGATGTTAGCTCAAGGGAGCCTCTAGTTCATTAGTGCCTGTGTGTAATTATTATCCCAGATCCCTTGTAGTAAAAAAAAACTGGGACAAAAAACAATGACGCTTTACTTCAATAAAGCTTAGTTAACAATTGATATTTTTTGCTCCCCATATTATTAGATTATCCTCTGGCAAATGGTATTTGGCTCCGAAGAGTGCGGTGCCCAAGAGTATCGCATACCTTGCACTATAGGTAAAGCTAATCACCTGTTAGGTGCTGCTTTAAAATTTTATTATTTTTAGTCATTACATTTATGATTCCTTAAATATCCCTAATCCACTGCAACATTCCTGAGTACGGCTAGTATTAACATTTAAAAAATAATAATATAAAGTACAACCCATAGTATAATACCAACTATACAATTACTGCAAAGAAGCTATTTATGAACATTAACATCTTTTTAGCATAAATATGGATTTATTTGAAAGATTATATAAAACTGGCACTTAAAATTGTTAGAAATAAATATGAAATTTTACTTTAAAAATTTAGTCTCAAAATTTTATTTTTAACAACATTCACAATTTGGAAGGCTGTGGACTCAATAATGAGGAATTTGATGTTTTTCCCTTTGGTATGTATATCTCACTTCTTGGCTAATTCATTAGAGAGCCAGTCTAATCCTTCGTAGAGACCTTGCCCTTGTGTGGCGCATGTTGCTTGAATGTACCACTAAGAGAAAAGAAATGATTAAGATCCTCCTAGTTATAAAATCAATAAATTAATAATGTATATACTTACACGTCGGTTTCTCAAATTATTCAAGTTTAAGGCATTTGTTAGTTCAGCTGCTGTCATAGCATTTGGCATGTCTTGTTTATTAGCAAATACCAGGATAACTGCATCATTCAGCTCATCTTCTTTTAACTAAAACAAATAGACACATTTCTTTTTATAAATGTTTGTGTATTTACTATATTTAGATCTTAACTGTTTTTGAATAATTGTAATAGAAACAATCTGTCATTTTATAGTGGCCCATTAAGATAACCTTTTATAATAAGCCTGGCAAAGATGGCTGTCTGGTTAATTTATTTATATCATGAAGTGCTAACAATGGACTAAACAATTTCCACTAACCATATTAGCAAGTTCATTTTCTGCTTCTGCTATTCTCTTAGTATCACTGGAATCAACAACAAATATTAATCCTTGGGTGTTCTGGTAGTAATGACGCCACAGTGGTCTAATTTTATCTTGACCGCCAACATCCCAGACTGTGAAACTAATGTTTTTGTACTCAACCGTTTCGACATTAAAACCAATTGTTGGTATAGTGGTCACTATTTCACCAAGTTTTAATTTGTAAAGTATTGTAGTTTTGCCTGCGGCGTCAAGTCCAACTGCGAAACAAAATGTTGTTTAAAGCGTAATATTAAGTAAAATATAAATAACGTCATAAGTCGTTGAAAAAATAAGCAATCTTTCAGGTCCCTGCAACATTACTCACCCATTAGAATACGCATTTGTTTCTTTCCAAATAGTCTAGTAAAAACGCTAGAAATCGTGAGACCCATTGTACTTTAGGAATATTGCTCTCGAATATCTATAAATTTAAAGAAAAACTTCTATTGAATAAATCTAATCGATGATTTAAGGAATAGACGGCACTTGGCAGATGGCACTCGTCAGCGCGAACAACGTCACACACTCGCACCAGTTCACAGATGTCGCCTCCTTATTGTACACTTTGTAAATTATAAAAAAGCCGTGTTTCATATATCATACATATATTAAAGCAATACTCAAATAATAATAATAGTTTTAATATGTAATACTCTAAATTATTATGTAAAAAAATATAATTGTTTAGAATACGTACCTTTTATTTTTTTTTATACTGATAATTGATATCAAAAATTTTAGATCTGTGACAAAAAAAATATAAAGATTATATATAAATAAAATAGGGATAGCTATCAGAAATTGATTAATCGATACGTCTTCTTTTAAGAACCACACATTAATGTTTTTGTTACCGTATTGAACTAATTATATTTTGATAAGCTAAATATGCAAAAATGACTTTAGAGTTCAGTTCTTATAAGTAAACAAGTCGTTTAATTGATTCAATATCGATTTGGTAACGCTTGAAAATCATTTTTATTTAAATAAGAATATTGACTATTACATTAAATAAATGTAAACTTTTATAAAATATTTAATTTATTCGAAGTTAAAGCATATTGTGTAATAAATGACTATAGTGTAGTGTGATGACTGTTGTAAGATTGTATTATTCTGTGCCTCTGTGGGGGCAGTCAAAGTGAATTGCTTGTATTTGTTACTACTCTGTAATTTCCCGTCATGCGTCGTCATAGAAACGTTTTCAAAAACTTTTGATTTTTGGCCGGAATCGACATGGAGATTTACGGAGGTAAGATTTATATTTTTTAATTAATTTTATATCTAAAATATTATATTGTATCATACGTTCTTGTTATGTTCTCGCTAAGTAAATATAAAAACAGATTGAAGGTCGATATATTTTTGTTCATTAATTCAAAAAAGAGCGATTTATTTATAAAGTGTTCATTATATTTTGTTTAAGATTTTACAATAGTATTTTTTTAATTTGTTTATGTTTTATCATAATTCTTTAAAGTTAGTGTCATGAAGCTCGGAAAAATAATACACATTAATATTATTTATCCTTAAAGCAAAGCAAAGAATATACTTATATTTGATAATATACGAATAATCAAAATTGTATGTATACATATTGTTAGTAGCTACATCATAATTATTTTCTTTATTGTCTGTTATTTATTTATATCCATTAAATTTGTTACTTTATTCAGAGAAGGAAAATGTATATAAATTACGCTCTAAAGGTTCTAAAATACTTTAATATTTTTTCATTTTGTTATTACCCATTGTTCCTAACTTCCTTTTATTTTATGTAAATAAATACTTACAATATAATCATCAAAACACAAATTCTAGACAAGTTTTTTACAACATTTGACATCATTTAATCTTATCTACAAAACAAATCCAGCAAATATGGCAAAGTTATGGCTTGTAAATATGCAATAACTTACAATTACGTCATGAAGACAATATCCCACGCCTTAAAGTCTAGAGACGTACACATGAATTGAGTAGTATTTTATCGTATCATTCAAATGATTAAAAGATAGGATCGAAATGTATGCATACGGTCTATTTCTTTAATACATTATTTTTATCACAATATAATTATTAATTGTTTTTCTGCAAGACTATATTATACCTACCAGGATTTTTTTAACTATCTAATATCTCAAACACTGTATATTTCTTATATGATTTTGATGACTTTCTTAGTCCAACGCCAACTTCATTTATAATATTAATTTTTGTAAATAATTTTATTGCGAATCTCCTATTTAAAATCGCTTAAAAATAAATATTTTTACTTCTCGTACTCCAAGCCTTGCCTTGCGTAAAATACCTATAACTACAACTTGATCCCCTGAATGTTCCTCAAAGTTGATTAGGAGTGCAGATGATCATGCATATTTCTAACACTTTCTCTGACCTTCATTTTTATGCGTAATCCCTAGGTAAATATAGTATAAAAATCTGAAAGCACTTAATTCAATATTTCTTGCTACTACGTCGATTGGATCCATCAATCAATTATTGGTGAAAGCGACTAGCGTTTTTCAATGGTTAAATGCATCTTCATATTATTTTAATGCATATCATTTATAAGCGTAAAGTATATTACTGACTAGCAAACTAACTCGACTTCGCACGGGTACGAGAGTATATTATGTCTATATGTATCTTATTTTTATAAGACAATCGGCAACGTTTTAAAGAAATCTTTCTAGGCGACTCGACTTTTCCGACACTTCATTAGAATTATCGTCATTCAACATATTGATAGAAAATCTTAGGAAATGATAGAAAATACATTTAGGTAGTAGTTTTGAGTTAATGGTGAGAAGACAAACAGTCCGATGTGAAGTAATGATAATAATATTTTGTGTAGGTCTCACATCGCCCACTATTATAAAATCTTATTCCGATCACCTTTAATTTTGGATGTCATTGAACGAGTCTGGATTCATTACGATTTAATTTTTTAATAACTAAATGAAGTCAGTTATTATAAATCGATTATGTTACTATTATAATAATAAAAGAATCAATTTTAAAAACCAGAATTTGGAAATTGCTGCTTCACTGGAAATACTGAAAAAATTAAAAAACTAATAATATTACTTCGTATTTCATTGAAAGATAGATTCATCTCAAAATGATGTAGGTTCTCATTTATAACAATCTTCTCTTTTTTACTTATGCTACTTTAATATTAGATGTTATGGTCTGTATTCTTCTCAAATTTACAAAGTAACAAAAATACAAGTGATATTAAGATATTCGCGATTCATATTCGCGTGTAGACTTCATCTGTCCTCATTGCAAGACAGTGCATTGACTCTATATGTAAGCCGAGGCGCAGCCTGCAACAAATACACATTGTTTCTGCTCTGTACTGTTTGAATTTTATATAAGCTACAAATAAATCTATATCTATACTTATAATAAAATCGTAGACATGTCGTATCTGTACATTTAAGATTTTGTAAAAAAAATTGTGAAACACATGTGAAAAATCCTATAAATCACAAAAATATAGTTTTTGAAATTTTTGTCTGTTTATCTTTTTGTTTGTGCATGCATACAGGAAGAAGAGAGTAATGTGAAATGAGAGTATTAATTAATTCGTAGTTTGAAAAATATAATGTATTCATTCCAATGTCGAAGTTCCTATGGGATACAAGGGATTTATTACTTTAATAATACATAGAATAGCTAATATGATAGGAATGAAATTACAACAGAAAAATATAACAGAAAATACAACAGAAGTATAGTGTTGCCATATGAAGTAATAATGAAAATATTTTTTTGCTCGTTCGTTCATATGGAATCATCAAAAATTCTTTTTCCAAATCCCAATTTTAAAAGATATCACCAAAAAGATAACCAAAATTATAGAAATCTCTTCAAAGTTAAATACTTTTTTTACAATTTCTGATTTTAGAAGCCCTTAACCACAAGTTAAGTTAAACGTTATTGAATTGTAAATAATATTTTTTTGTTTTTCGGTTGACACTTTTTTTTAAAGGATACTAGCAACTTCGATTGCAAACTACTAGTAATATTGTCCTCCCCTCCTACTAAGCTAAATACTTGTTAGGAGTGGGCCACGTCAGTAGTCCACTGACTGGGATTTGAACTCACTACCTATCGGTCGTGCGGTCATGAGTCCAGCTCCTGAGCCACTGAGCTACTAACATTACTTAGATTATATTTCGTATTAGGATAAATCGAATCTCCTATTGAGTAGTAGAGTAAAAAATGGCACCTTCAAGTGGAATTAAATACCACTTATATATCACTTTGGCCCTTAAAAATAACTAACAATGTCTCGATCTTTGAGTTTAATAATAAAAATAGTTAGTTATAGCTCCTATCATACTAAAAATATTGAGTAAACTATCTTTATTTTAATCAATCATTTCTTACATGTATCTATGGCATTAAGGTCACCAGTCACTGAAATCGGCACGATTGATCAATTCATTCATTTGACCCATATTTGCTTGCATCTTCACTGTAATGTACCTATTGGTTATTGCACAATGCAGGGATCAATAACCTCGAGTGGGGATAGATCGCAATCCTTATCTTTATAAAGATAAAAAAGATCGCGGTGAATTTACTCTTGTGGAATCTATATTTAACTAAGGCTTAAAATTTTGCTCGATGGACGGCATTAATTTTGGAAACTCAAGGTATATTATTTATTCCTAAATTCAGGGAATTTTTTAAAGTTAAATAAACTAGAAAATCCTATGGTAAGTGACTACCGTCGCCCATAGATATCGGCAATAAAAGAGACTCTAGTCTTGGCTATGGGTTGCCATCTAGAAAAACTAATGCCTATGCTGTACGAGTATTCGAAGAAACAAAGAAATAATATCTTATAAACCTTAGATTGTATTTAGAGAGAATGTAACATAAACCCCTCAAAATAACAAATATTTTTATTCTTCGCAAATTTTTAAAAATTAAAAAGATAGAGAGAGATAGAGCGTTATTTTTTTTAAATGGTAATGTTGTTGTGTAAGAATAATGCTCATCGAACCATTGAAAGTCGGTTGAGGTTCACGTCACATACTCACTACTCGTATAATATCAATCTTGAAATGACTTTTTTAAAAGAAATATTAAAGTTTTTAAATTAATTTAAAAATTTCATACATATTTATTATTTAAACTTGATTTATTTTTTCTTCTTTGTTTTTAAAAAGGAAAAAGACTTTTTTTTAAATTAAAGTAATCTTAACAGTTTAGATCCTTACAAAATAAATGTACTATTAACTGAATATTTATATATGTTCTATTTCTTTTTTTTTCGCTTTAAAAAAGGATTTTGTATTGAAGAAAGATAAAAAAACATTAATGCATTGGAATAAACAAGAAATAAGCTTTTTCTTTATGGGCAGGGGATGCTCAATTATCGATATTCCAATAACAATAAATTCAATTAAGGGCCACTTCAGACCACTCAATCAGGTGAATGCTCAGATATCGATCTGCTTCTCCTATATTTTTATCTACATATAATATACACAAATCGGTTTCTGCCTCTGAATTTATGGTATGATTTTCACTAATGTAAAAAAGATAAAAGAAAGATTTACCTGCACAATTCGTTGCAACTATTATATTCAAAATTTAAGAAATACGTACGAAGTTAAGGCAATTCAAATAGTCAATCAATTTTCACAAATATAGAGGCTGAGGTTAAAAAGTAGTCCATGTCCATTTTCAGGATTCGACCATGAAAGGGAAATAGGCAGAAATAAAGATAAGGTTACGTTCGTGTCTATAAGACTGGTTTATTACGAAAAATTTAAGGGTTTCTAGTTCTAGTACTTCGAAAGTATGCTATAACGGATTGATATTTTACTTTGGAAGTATGTTAAAATGTGCTGATTAACATTATATATTTTTTTAATAATTTATTATCAATGTCTATACTAATATTATAAAGCTGAAGTCTTTTTTTGTTTTTTTGAACACGCTAAAAATTTTAAAAATCTTTTTGTGTTGGATAATGCAGTGACCAATAGGAGTGAAGCATCTCGCAGATGAAGTTGCGCGTGTCGGCTAGTTTATAAATAAATCTGTAGTTTCTATTTGTAATATTAAAATAACCGCTATTTACAATTTGTTTGTTTTATACCAAAAATAATTTTCATTTAATGTTTGTCGGTCTGTCTGTTTGTTCCGGTTAATCTATGAAACGGCTGGATTGATTTGAACGGGACTTTTATTGGCAGATAGCTGATGTTATACGGAGTAACTTAGGCTAATTTTAATTTTTTTGAGCACATTACCGATAGGTCGGATAGTCTTACTATCTTATCTTACTAATATTATAAATGTGAAAGTATGTATGTTTCGATGTTTGTTCCTTTATAACTCGTATCCTCCTCCTCTATAACTTTAAACTGCTGAAGGAATTTCAACGAAATTTGGCACATAGATATTTTATAACCTAGATTAACTTATAGGCTAATAAAAAAAATAGAGTTAAACCGTGGGAGAACGATAAAATATGTTTACTTTCGCAAGTGCTGAAATATTGTTATTTTGTAACAATATATTGAGAATTAAATGTTCTTTTTTATAATCTAAGGATTATACGTAGGTAAACACCCGGGCGAAGCAGGGGCAGGTCGATTAGTTGTTAATAAAATTTAATTAGCTAAAAATCATAATAATAACACCTTTTAAAAAGTATTACTCAAATACTTTATAAGTAAAATGATTAAGCTAGATCTTTTTTGTGGTTCATTGAATTTTTTTAATGCATGCATTTGCTTGAGATGATGGAAAAAAATTAACGACATAGGGTAGTGGCTTATAAATTAACATTCTGGCATTGTATCTTAATAATAATAGTGTATCAGTGTATCATTGCACTAATCTGGCTTCACTTTGATACGACTATAAGCAAGACATCTGTTTCGGATGACAACAGTATCTCTATCTTATAGTCACGTCTTGTACATTAGGCCGTTGCAAATCATTTCATTAGAAAGTTATATACTGTGCACATTTGTATACATTACAATACCGCTTTGAATGCACATTATCGTTTTTTAGGTTACCTTTTAGCTAAGGTTTTCTTCAGGCAATTGTTCGAAATTATTTAAAGAATCTTCCTCCATTTTGACCCAAATTACCAAATATCCCATTAAATTTTCCAAAAAATCCTACACATCAAAATAAATCATCCAAATTGGTCAAGCCTCTTCAAGCGGTTATAATTTTTATTTATATTTATGTTATATACTATGCGTACTAAAATAAATATTTATTTCCATAACCAACTAAATACTACAACTAAAGTTACACAGATTTTGCCATTCTAAATATTTAATAAAATTGCCCTTATAGTTGCGTTATAAAAACCTAACCGATATTTTTTTAAATATTATATGGCCGACTGTTCATATATTTGCATGAGCACCATGCATAAATTACTGCACTAATTTGGATACACTTTTCACGAATGTAGAACTGCATATCTAAGTTAGAAAGGCTTTGTGCCATTAAAATCGGAAGACAATAAATAAATTATTTAGAAATTTTTTCGCTCATCGAAGCCAGTTTTACTAGATAATCTGTAAATCGCTAAGTATGATACTTTTTCTTTTACCGCCATTGCAATTAGCTTTACTTATTCTCTACAAAAAATAATTTGTTAAAACTTTAAAGTTAAAAGTAAAACCTATGTACGCTTAATTTCATCATCATTGTTCTGCATAAGAGTTTAATTTAACTATATCATTACGAAACCGTTCATTGTCTCGCACATTTAGATCTAGTGATTATTATACGTGTGACTGTATTACATCACTTCCTTATTATCATTATCAATACTAAATAAAGCTCGGCAAAACCTGTTTACGGCACTCGACTGCATATTTTATTTATGTTCTAACTAATGGTAGACGTGATGCTCTAAAAATTTCTGTTGCGTAAAATAGCCCTTTTATGTCTTAAGCACAAAGAACTCGTTAACATGTCATATCCTTTGAATACCAGTTCTGTTGCAACTTGCAAGTATTTACATAGGTAAAAATTTTCCAACACTTGTGTTTTACATGTCTATCTAATAAGAAGAATATCTCTTAGTCCTCATGTAACCAAACATAAGCTCAAATGAAATTCTGCTGTTTTAGCACTTCTTTCGTGAAGCAGTAGTGATAGACTTGAATGTCTTATTCGAAAGGTCTTAGTTCCATCCCAACTAGTAAAAGTTATTAACGTTGACGCTATGTATTCGGTCATAAGTTATTAGTAAAAATAATAAACAATTTACATATAATATATACCAAATAATTTACTGTTGAATTATTAATGCATTCATACCTTTTATTACATTATTCTGATGAATTGGATTACCTACTTCTGCTTCATAACTTACAGAAATTATTCTATGCGTAAATGGTAAAACTATTTATATTCGTATTAACTACACTAAGTTATAATTTTAAATTAGGTCTACCAGTTTTACTTGTGCAACAAACTAGCCATTGATAAACAAACAATCGCATTTATGGTCACGAACATATCACTACATAACGAAACTTGAAGGACCAGCTTAAAATCTATTCAAATAGTTTGATATCATTTTGCGTGATGATTTGTGAACCGGTTTATAGCTTCGGTTCTATGCTCCGAAGCCCAAGTTTTTTGCTGTATTACTCGTGTGTACCGTAACTTAAATGCAATAGTGCGAAGCGGGAATTGGTTTTTTCAACTAAAGCGATTGCATGCGAAAATTAAAAAGCTTACAATATTATTTACAAAGTTAGTAAAATTAATATTTAAATAAGTAAATGTCTATGCAATGAACATTCGTTTATAGTTTATTGTTTCCAAGAAAATAATTCGATAAAGAATTGAGAAAGGAAATAAATTATTTAACTGCACTTACGTGATATGTTTGCTAGTTTACAAAATTCACCTTGTGCTATATGGCATACAAGTGTTAAAGTAAATAATTTGGATATTGCAATAATAAAACTACTTTTAGACTCGGTTGAAACTTGTATTTTATGTATAGCGGTGGCATTCCTACAAATTCTTATTATAATCACAACTATTCCAAAAGGATCCTTTTGTTATTTTTTGTATATTTCTTCCCTTTCTACTAGCCCGGTCGCACCCTTTGTGATTTATACTCTCCCTTCAAGTGAATGAAGAAACTTCCCGTAACTACCACTCGTTAATTCCAATTTTAAAAGAGCCAACGGA